>MU227827.1:214801-259240 GCA_018584345.1 Thuja plicata | reverse complement strand
AATGCTACTTTCTATGATCAAACTTTTTGATACTCCTTGGGATGTATCTCAATTACAAAAGACTTTTAAGTCCTGCTTGGTTAAGAGACTTGATGCTTCAATGGTTAAACTGAAACATTAAAGTGATATGTTCACACATACAACTTGAATTATAGATTTTCAGATCTATTGTAAGTGCATTACCTCTCTGATCAATATAATTGATTCTATACCTTTTCTCAACACTGTTCTTCTCTGTGATGTTGTATCACTATTCATCAGTGTTTGTAGAATCTAGCTCTTTCCTCAGCTTGTTGATCAGGTTTGAATGAAGACTTTGTTCTACTTCAGAATCTCTTCAACATCTATTCTCTCTTCTCTTTTTCACCCCACTCCATTTGTAATGAATTGGGTTTGTCTCTTTATAGACACGATTCACCATTTCTTGGCTTTCTTGATCTTGGTGTGATCCACAATTCTTGCCAATTAGATTTAAAGAAAAACTCTAGTTTTATCTCGTAGAGATCTTCTTGCCAACTGGACAAAGCAGCTTTAAATCCTTTACTTATCCTCAGCTTTATCTTGTTGATTAAAACAATGATAGGTATCAGTTAAGTCTATTTATAGCTCTTGACAGCTAAGCATTTTGTCATTTCTGAACTCTCTGTTCTGTTGGTCAACACTTCAGTTAGTCATCGGTGATAACTGACTGTTCTGTCGGTGTGACTTTAGTTGTCTTTGGGATCTCCATCAGTGGGGAAACACTGTGATTCTATCCTTTGGGTTACTCTGTGCTTTTCTTGTTGGGAAACATTGTGACTTTGCTCATCGGTAACACTGTGCATTTGCTCGTCGGGCAACACTGTGACTTTTCTCTTTTACTCCGTCCGTCGGTGTATATAGTCACTTTGTGAATACTTGACTTATATGCATTACTGATAGCATAACCTTTAATTCATCAGTTCTTTGAAGTCTTTGGCAGTATTTCCATGACCATAAAGATTATATCAAGTTGAAATCAATGACAATACAATACATTAACTGATTTAATGCCTTGCATGATCATAAACTTAACATCTTCAAACATTCAATCACTTATAGTTCATCATATTACAAGATTTAAAGTGAATGTAAATGGTCTACATGCATGAAGACTTTGGAAGCATAGAAAATGATTATAGTATAAGTACATAACATTTTTTTGTTGAAAATGATTATAGTATAAGTACATAACATCAAAAAAGGTTTATTACAAACATTTATTTTTTTGTTTTTTGTTCATTTTTTTAAGGTAATGGCTAAGTAGAGAATTAATGTCTATGTCATTTCCCTCCTCTACTTCTTCTAATGTCAACTCATGTCTCCTCCTCATGTGTTGAAGAGCATGAGGCTGGTGCGCCAAAGGGGGGTTCGTTGCAATAAAAACTACATGGGTTAAATTCACAACAATTTATATTAGTGTTACAAGTATTTTATTAATTAAAGAACAAAACAGAGATTTTCTTTACTTGATAGCACCACATCATCTACAATAACATTTTGATCATCCCAAAGTCAACATGGCAATCACTTGGAACATCCTCCACTCGTTCAGCATGACGTTCAACATGCTCTAAAATATACACAAAAAAGGTTACACCAATTTTAATTTAAGATCTTAAATTGTATTAATAATTACATAATTAATTTTCAATAGCAAATGAATACCTAATCCATCACTGCGATGCACATCGGGGCCTTCATCATGTGGCACAGGTCATGTGGTAGGATTAGAAGGCTGCATTGCAATGTCATGCGCATTGTTATCATTGTTTTCTTTTTAAAACAAAAATAGTCAATTTATGTTCAAAATTAATATCAAATAGATGGTTTCTAAAGTAGTCAATTTGAAATATTTTTCATTTGGCCAATTTACCTATTGAACCGATGCAGAAGACTCTTGGTTTTGACCACTGCAAGCTTGGTCTAGGCATTCAACCATGCCTTTATAACCTTCCTTAAAGGAATTTTTTTTGTGTTCTTCCATGGACTCTACATTAAATTTTGAGCCCTGCATTTTTGGCTTAATATCGTCAATTCTGCAAGTATTGTTAGACTAAACAATATTGTTTGCAATTTATAAAAATTTTGATCTGGAATTTCATTTACTGCTACTTACAATTCATGCTTGAACTTTCATATAACCACTAGAGCCAAGTTTGTGCTGCTCATACTTTTGTAGTCTGGCCTTTGTAGCCTTTGATGTGTCCTGTAACCTATGAAAATTTTGAAATATGTTAGATTATATAAATATAAAGATCACTAATTAGTGCATAATTACATTCTACTAGTTAATACTATTGCATACCTTCTTTTCTCAGTTTCCAGTGGTGTAATTCCTCTTTGATTTTGCGCTTTCTCCTTTGCATCCAAAATGAATTCCCTCCATTGCATCTCTGAAATAAAGGGAGGAAACACTCGTACATTGGGTTGTCCACTCACAGTCTATACATGAGTCTTAAGATTTTTGCAATCTCTATCAAGAACTTTATTCTCGTAAAAAATTTTACTACCAAAGTCATGCTCTAAAGATTTTACGAGCTGATCTTTTTTTTTTAATCTTGTAAATTCCACCTTTTAAGAAAAAACAAAATTGTTAGATAAAAAATAACAGAAGTTGCATACCTTGAATATAGTAAAAGAAATATATGAAAGGAAAAATATTCTAGCAATAATATTAAATAAAAATAGTGGGATAGGGTTAGTTCACATATAATGTTCCACCTTATAGGTATGGTGGGCCCAAATATCTCTAATGTCAACTCATTAATCTTACTAAAAAGGAATCATTCCCTAAAAAAAAATCATGGGATCATCAATCCAAAACTTGTTATGAATAAGTAAATTATAATTAGAATATAAATAATAATAATTTTAAAGTACCTAGAAGCTTAAGACATTTTAAAGGAATTGATTCTTTATCGGACATCAACAATGACGTCCGCAACATTCCCGAACTAGGAACACGAGTAGATCCAGGAAATGATGGTGAATTATCACCAATACTTGTATGATCTATATCTGTAGCAGGTGTATCTCATACTGCACAAAATTAATCCACTGTGAAATGCACCCAAGATTAAAGTACAAATTATCAAATCATAATTAACACAAAACCAAATATAACAAAACAAGGATTTACCAGCTGTAGACTGTGAAGGCGTGGATATTTGCATGCTCCTTATTACTGACATTGCATTCGACAATCTTGGAGAGTCGGTCCTCGTAGGAGGAGGTTTCGCCTGCACTTGATGACATGAATAATACATTGTTAGCAAAGAAATTATGAAATAATAATAAAAGTATGAGTAGTTTTCAATAAAGTTTGAGTGAAGATTTTCTTAAATTTTTTGAATTAGTTGTAACTGTACCTTTTCCTCTAGCTGTATCTACGGTATCAATAAGTCCAATAAAAAATGTAGATCTCTAATCAGTAAGTCCAATTAAGTTTGTGAATGTTCCAAAGAAAAATTTCTTTGTAACCTATTAACTTAAGGATTATTTTACCAGAGGGACCTGTACTAGTACCAACCTCACCGTGATGTCCACGAGCAGTTGCTTGAGTGTACAAAAAATACTGTAAGAAGAACACATACATATTTCAGTTCATGACATAAAAGAGAATAAAATATAAACCTTTTTTGAACTTTTGTTAGAACTAAAGATTCATTACTGCTTACTTCATAACAACATGATTTCCACATCAATTCCTATTTCCTCACCAACATCTCCTCAGCTGGATTTGGATTGACCAAAATGACAAGAATTTTTGAATTGATTTTTTAAAATTTCTTCTTGACCTATTTACGGGGTTAGGGATATATGTGATGTCAAATATCTAAAACTATTACCTCTGTTGCTGTAGGCACTTTTCCCTTTCTGTGAACATCAATTTGTGACAATAATATCAGTAAAAATATGAGAATAACTCCAAAACCCTAAAGAAAAGAACACAATATTATAACATTTTTCTTCTATCTAATTTGTATAATTGCAATGAGGTTTACATTTTCTAAAGAATGGGTGGGAGTAACATCCCCACCTCTGTCATCATGTGGTGGATCCATGTCGTCCTGTGACAAAGATTAAATATAAAAACTTCAGCAAAATGAAAGCAATAGAATTAGCAAAAAAAACTTATTAATAAAATGATATATTGGAGTCATAAATTGGAGGTTAGTTTAAATGGTATATAGTAATTACCACCACCATGATAGCAACTTTGTTTGTATTTATGCGATTCAAATGGTAATCTATTAGTAGTTCTTCCCTTGCACTTATTGATTTTATTGCTTCAAAAACACGAGTCACCTCACGCGCCTCAAATATGCAATTGGGTCACTTATTAGTTGACCCAGGGCACGTACTATTTATAAAACCCACAATATTCTCTGTTGCTTTTGGTCTTCCATCAAGGTACATAGAAAATATTTTACTTTGATCATTTTATTTCCACTCTATATAATTTACTGACAGTTCATACATACACATACTTTTTTTATATCAAACAATCCACATCTAATCATTGTAATTATAACAAGGTCTAACATACTCCATCAATTCAACAATTTTTTTGTAGCATACCTTTATTTCATTCATGGAAAATTGGTCCAAACCATGTAATAACGATGGAGCTATGTGATATATCCTCTCATTAACACAAAAATCAGTGGTAATTGGAGTTAGTTCCTTGGGTACCCATTCTTTCTGAAGATGTCTATACGTGAAGGGCACATTGATGTCACCTTTGGTCTCATCATCATAAGAACATGACCCCCCATCAGTAAGGAAAAATTGCATGCGTTTATTGAATTTTCTTCTAATCTTTTGACCCCTAGTTGATCTCCCTATTTTAGGCCTACTACATGTCAAACTTTCATCTTTTGTCTTCTATTCCCACATTTCCCTCATTCGTGGAAGACAAATCTGACAAGTACCTATTTGGTGGTTCCTGCAATCCATCAAATGAGATATATAGTTGGTAGGGAGAGAGATATTTTTCTAAATGAGGGTAAAGTTTATGAAGTTGACCCTAAAATTGATGTTGAGGGTAGTAGTGTTAAATCACGAGGAAGTTAATACCTTATAATTAAACCACTCAATGAAGATGGGCGTAAAGAGAAAGAAAGCAATTAATAAAGTATTTTTATAGGGCATATTGACTTATACCTGCTGATCCATGTCACTATGCAGGATCCTCCTAAAAAGGGTTAAATTTCCTACATATGTGAATCATTTATATTAAGTTAGCTAAAAATTACATGATACTATGATACAAATTACGTAGAAGACAACATGAACAATATGCATTCATCATAATTATTGTATATTTTTTAATTCCTTGTCTTTACCTTATGTGTGGAAGACAAGATTGTCAACAGAGGTTGTGACGATGTGTGTAGTCAATTGCCTATTTCCACAAAGGATGACAATCACACAAAATATATACA
Organism: Thuja plicata; assembly: GCA_018584345.1. Classification (NCBI taxonomy): domain Eukaryota; kingdom Viridiplantae; phylum Streptophyta; class Pinopsida; order Cupressales; family Cupressaceae; genus Thuja; species Thuja plicata. The sequence continues at coordinate 253,772 of MU227827.1, read as the reverse complement.
AGTAATCAACAACAATTAATTGAGCATCATAAGCAATACATTGGTAATTTCTTAAAAAATAAATACATTAAATATACGAGTAATAATTGAAACATGTGTATCATAAATCACATATGTTGTAATCAATAGAATTGAACACAATGAGTTAATTATATATTTTTTAATTCATTATCTTTACCTTATGTGTGGAATGCAAGATCATCAACAAAAGGGGTGACAATGTGTGTAATCAATTGCCTGTTTCCACAAAGGGTGACAATCACATAAAATATAGACATGTAATCAACAATAATTAATTGAGCATCATAAGCAATACATTGGTAATTAATTGAGCATCATTAAATATACGAGTAATAATTGAAATGCATGTATCATAAATCACATATGTTGTAATCATTAGAATTGAACACAATGAATTAATTGTATATTTTTTAATTCATTGTCTTTAGCTAATGTGTGGAATGCAAGATCATCAACACAAGGGGTGATGATGTGTGTAGTCAATTGCTTGTTTCCAAAAAGGGTGACAATCACACAAAATATATACATGTAATCAACAATAATTAATTGATCATCATAAGAAATACATTGGTAATTAATTGAACATCATCAAATATACGAGTAATAATTTAAACATGTGTATCATAAATCACATATTTTGTAATCATTAGAATTGAATACAGTGAATTAATTATACCATGGCATTAGAGTTGAATACATCAATAAATCAATATTATTTTTTTAATAAAGGTGGCCGAACCACTTAATATATATTATTGATAATAAACTAATTCAAAGGGCTCTCGAAGAAAAGAACTAGAAAGAAAAATTCTGATTGTTGCCCGTACATGGACAAAAGAAGCCTAGCCCTAGAAGAGCATATTTTTTTTAAAAAATATAGAGAGAATAGGAACCCCTACACACCTATAAAAGTTCAAGAAATAATACCTACATCACTACCTGAGAATAAAACTATAAGGCATATATCCAATTACAATTTACGTTATTACAAATAGGCTCATGCCAGATGTGATCATACAACCGATATACAAAAAAATCGATGGAGAGGAACCTAGTCCTCCATAGAAGCTATAGCAGGAACTCCTGAAGCCAACTGTAATTCCAAATTTGCATCTGCATCTACATTACCAATGTTCAAATCAAGATCCTGTGTAGGAATGAAGGGCTCATATGCGGAGGCGAAGTTGGTGAAGAAGGAGGAGCATTCTATCTAGGATCATACTCAAGAAGGTCAAGTAGAGCATAAACCATGAGTTGAACATTGTTTATACAATTCGAGCTCAAAAGCCAGCCATGAAACAAAAGAGCCAATTTAACATGCATGATATTATGTCGCTCCAAATATTTTTTAATACCCACATAAATAGAAAAAACTGTGTGATTGTTCAAAAGTGCATGGTGATGGAACATATTGCCACTAATGCCACCCCATATATACTAATCAAAATAAATATATATAAATAATCAAATCACATACTTTTTACATTTCAATCATGTCATTGAGCATCTTCATCACCACCACCACCACCACCACGTTCTTCTTCTTCTTCTTCTTCCATCACATTATACTTTACCTGCTTTCCTCTTGGATCATGTCTAACAATAAATGACCAACCTAGTTTATGTGGAACCTCTAAGTAAAACACTTGCTCATATTGGATTGGAAGAACATAGGGCTCATCTCCAATTGGCTCAAATGACCTTGTATTAATCATTGTAAATCCATTATCATGTTCAATAACAGTTCTATTAGGATCATTTTGATTCAGTCATAGCCTGTACCATTGGACGACGAATAAAAATAATTTGAAGGAGTTAAAGCCACACTAAAGTATGCCATCCAAGATGCCATAGTATCAATTTTGAGATTTTTGAGGATGCATGTCATTTCTAGATGAAATATTAGTGACCTCGAAGACTACAGTTATCCCAGAATCACAAGTTTTCTTTGTGTCATCCAAATTTTTTATGCAAAATTTGTGGCCATGATAGTACATAGATTTGTGGTGCTTGACCTACAATTTTTCAAGCGTGTCAAAATTATTTGCATTGTAAGTTGATATTAAACATATGGGTCGTGATGATTGATAAATTTTTACATACTTGTCTACCTCTTAAACCATATGCTAGATCAATTACCATTGGCGTAACATTGGAATCCCTATTACGATAAGCTTCTTTAACCAATGAAGTAACACCTTCCCATGTTAATGAGTGACCATTTTGTTGACATTGTTCAATTCATACCATCATCCAATCAAGATTGTTTGCAATATACAAATATAGTGCATCCCACTCTTGACCAACTGTATAAAAAAAATAGACCAATTAGAAACAACTTATATTGATGAGTAATAAGAATTAATTAACTATAATAACATCTTATAATTACCTCTCACTTTCCTCAATCTACCTTTCCCCATCAAATACTCCCCTTCAATTTTTTTAATGGATTTGGGATCCCAAATACGTTCTACATGGATCTTTGCTGCAAACTTAGGAAGATATTCACTTATGTACACCATGGTCTGGTATACCATATATCCCTCCACCATAGAACCCTCGGGATGTGCTCTCTATCAAACCAAGCCCTTCAAAAATATCAAGTGCCTCTCAACCATCCACATTGACCTAGTTTTTACAGGTCCACACAATTCAATCTCCTCAACTTGATGTATGCGGTAGTGTTCTTGTGCATTGAAAAAAGTTGAAGGTAGACACTTTTTCATTTCATACATAAGATGAGGAATTTTTCTCTTCCAATATTTTATATCTTGTTTATTTATTTCTTTCGATGACAACCACCTCATGTATTTTTCAAGATCATATGTAACTTGTTTGACATTGTTGTCGAAGTGGTGTGGGAGAGATAGAGGTAGAACGTATTGCAATAATTGTAAAATGATCTTTTCAATATTTTATAAAATAATACAATAAAAATTACTACATGCAGTTGTAGACACCCTAAAATGGATAGGCTTGCGACTTTACATTAAAAACACTAATTTTCATCTATTAATTAATGGTTTTTAATCGTTAATTAATCATATATTTTCTTCTAAATTCATTTCATCTATTAATTAATAGTTTTTTAATCATTAATTAATCATCTTTTTTCTTGTAAATTCATTCCCCAAATCATCTAATCAAATTCTCAAAATTAATTAAATAATTAATTAACCTTAATTGATTAATTACCGTTAATTAATTAATTAAATTCAATTTCCTATAGTTTAAATGGAAAGATTTAAATTTACTAATTAAATTCTTTCAATTAAATTACTTTTAATTTAATTAATTTAATTTCACTCAATAAAGCAATTCTAAATAAAAAAGAATTCAATTATCTCACATGTTGAAAACTTTAATTACATAAATGAATTAAATAATCAATTATGTTCAAAGAGATAATCCTTAATCAGATCACATGGGTAACTCCACCCATCTCTCCAGTTCACATGGGTAACTCCACCCACCTCTTCAGTTCTAAAAGGTAACTCACAATTAGCTCTTCAGTCAACCAAACTCTATCTCCTCTCTCCCAGTTGAAGAGGTGGAGTTTATTGATGGCCTCTCCAGTTCCCTTTAATCTCAACTGTTCATCTCCCTATCTCTGGGATTGATCTCAACCATTCATATCATCCTCCATTCCTATATATTAAACCCTTCATACCCATTTGAAGGATCCAAGATTTCAAGCTTACGTGCGCCATTACTCTGTCAGATTGGTTCAAGCATCAAGCCTTCTTGCGATCATACATCTAGGATCTCAATCTCACATGTACCATTACTCCGTTAGTTTGGTTCTAGCATTCAAGCCATCTTGCGATCACAAAGCCATTCAATTATCAAATTCTTGACACTTCTTAAGTCATAGACGTTGCCCACACCAATATTGAGCATCAAAAACAACGTTTCAGAAGGAGTAGGGAAAGACAATAGAAGCTTCAAGAAATTTGGGGTTTGCATTCATTTGTTTTCCTTTCTTTGCTTGTACATTTTATTGGTTACGTTTAAGTATTCGTTATTAGTAGTTCTTGTATTGATTTCCCCATTACAAAACTGGTGCTACTAACCATCGTCATTGGAAAGTGAAGGAACCACAAATCCGAATAGGCGTACAATGGTATACAATTATATAGCGAATATAGAATAACATGAATTACCTTAATAAATGTATGCCAATCATGTGTTTTCATCCCTGACCCAAATTCACTTCTCTTTAATATGAGATTGTGTATGTTCACAGCAAATCCTGTGGGAAAACAATTTTTTTGTATGAATTGTATTATAGAATTTCTCTACAAATCCAACAATAACCAAGGAAGGGTACTTATATTAATCTGGTCTCCATTTTTATTTGATTGAATAAAATTTTTCAATGCATGGTTGGATTCTTCAATGTCACTACAAATTTTGGCAATGTTGTCTTTGTCACACCTTCCATCCAATATTTTCTATAATGTCTCTATTACATTATTTCCAATATGCATATCATCAAACAAATGCACAATTAGGAGTTTTTTGTAGTATGGAAACCAACTAAATTGTGTAGGATAACTTTTTAGTCCTTTTGGAAATTGGTCATTAATGCCTTGATGACCTTCACAAGCATTAATTACATCATCTGTGAATAAAACACAATATTAAAATATAAATTTCAAACAAAAACTATCATATGGACTAATATTACCTCAATGATTTATTCTATTGTGTTCCAACTTCCATAGGCGAGGTGTCGTTCTCCGTAGCTTTGATGTAGTCTCTTCTTTCCCATTGAAAAGATATTTTTCGGTAATTCGGTACTTATGATTTCTATGGAGAAAGTGTCTATATTCATCGAACACCTTCTTTTCTAAACTTTTTGAATGACGCGATTTCATCTTTGGACCACAAACTGGACATGCAAATTTTCCCTTTGTCTGAAGACCAACAAGATCGTGTATAATTGGATTAAATGTGTTAATTTTGATAATTGCAATTATCATGCGCAACTTAAACATACAAAAAAATGTGTTAGCACTATAACATACCAAAAAATATGTGTTAACAAGAGAACATTCTGTTAGTAATAACTGAGAGGTGGGGGTGAATCAGTGGCCTCAAAAATAGTCTAATAATCAACCCTTAAAACTTAGTACCACAAAATTATACCTCTAGTTATCTTCAGTCTTATAAGATGAATGCCTCCAAATACTTATATCAAATTACTACTACTCAGAATGCTTTGTAAAACTTTCTACTGTAGATTTACCAAATAATAGTCATTTAATTTACCGAAAGATAGTAAATTATCTAGAGTATATTGATTAATCCAATTAAGTTAACTAAAATGCAAAACACTAAAGTAATGACTTATAAACACATTGACACATAGATTTTTAACATGGAAACCCCGTTAAGGGAAAAATCACTTGGGACCAGTAACCCAAAATTTTCACTCTTCTGAAGTGAGCTCGGTGAAGAGCCAACCCTGTTAAAGGTTACAAACACATTGTTAGGTGTGACCTTGTTAGAGGATTTGAAAGTTTAGTCTGTCACTTGATATCGGGCATCTCTATGCTACCATCCTTGATTAAACACTCACTTGGCCTGTCAATAGGTATCTGGCATCTCATGCTATCTTCATGATTAAAATTTTTGATACTCCATTGGATGTATCTCAATATAGAAAGGATATTTAAATCTCGCTTGGTTATGAGACTTTCAGAATCAATGGTTAAACTGAAACAGTATGATCCGTTCACTTATACAACTTATACTTGCAAATTTTTAGATCTATTGTAAACTCACAAAGCTATTCTGATCAATATGAATCTGTTTATACCTTTGCTCCACTTTGATTTTGCTTGGTGATGTTGTGCTCTGTTGCTCGGTGTCCACATAATTCTTTAGCTCTTTCCTTAGCTTGTTGATCAACAATGTATGAAGTTGCTCTTCATCAATTTCTCTTTAACATCCTCTTGTTCATTCCTTCACCCACACCAATTCGTAATGAATTGAGCTGTCTCTTTATAGACATGATATCACCATTATTAGGTTCTTGATCTTCTTGATCTTGGTGTGATCCACAATTCTAGCCAATTAGATTTAAATAAAAACTTATATTTTATCTCGCTGAGATCTTCTTTCCAACTGGACAAATCAACTTTAAATCAATTACTTATCTTTGGCTTATCTTGTCGATGAAAAATAATGATAACTGCCAGTTAAGTCTATATTTAGCTTTACTAGCTAGATATTTTGTCAGTTATGAAATCAAGTTTATTTCGGTTTAACTCTCTGATAGCGTCGGTCAACACTCCAGTTCTACTCGGGCTTCCCCGCCAGTTTACACTATGTTTTTGGCCATCGGGTTTGCTTGTGATTCTGCTCATCAATTTTCTTGCTCGGGCATCTCTGTGACTTGACTGTCAGTGATCTCTATCCGTTGGGTTCCACTGACCGTCGATGTTTGTAGTCACAATGTGAATACTTGTCTTTTATGCACTACAGAAAGCATAATCTTTATCTCTCTGATTCTCTGAAGTCTTTGACACTTTGATTATAACTAATTAGATTATATCAAGTTGACATCAATGAAAATACAATCCATTAACTGATTTAATGTCTTGCATTATCCTTCTATATTTCTATGATCAACTAAACATCTTCAAACATTCAATCAGTTACATGTCATCAATCTCTCCCTTTGGCATTGATGGAAACATACTACATTATCATACTATACTATCACTAATACAATATGAAATATATAGTTTCATCAAGCTTTCCTAATGTAAATATTACAAATTTCTGGCTCTCGATAAGCTCAAAAATAGCTTAGATTCATTTCATGCAGAGTGGTTGTCTTCAATCTTTAATCCCTTCACTGGATAGATGTATCATCTAATATCTCTATTCTGATATGTTCTCTACCTTGACTGTTCCTCTTCTTGATAATCTCTTTTTCCTTTGACAACATTCTTTCTCTTTGTCTGAACTCTCTCCCTTTGTTAATTCTCTCCCTTAGATGGATATTTCACCTGTAATCAATTTCTCTCCCTTAGAATATTGATTAACTCTTCCTTTCTGATTCTTATGAACTTCTCTTCATGGGTAATGATATAATCTCTCCTTTTATCATATCTCTCCTTTTGATAATGAGATCATCTCTCCCTGATGGTAATGAGAACATCTCTCCCTTTTTGTATGACAATGAGATATTTCTCTCCCTTTGACAACAATGCCAAACAAGAATGCTTCTCCTTGATTTATCATCTATATCATATTCCATCTCTTTGCATAATATATTCCTTGAATTTCCTGTCCATTAGCAATACAATGTCTCAGGTCTTCAGTGCAGATTTCTACCTTGTAATGTACAGATGTACCTTTTTCTATCCATCTCAGTGTTTGCATCAACATGACTGATCTTCATGTTTGGTATAGGCTGATGCAATCTCCTAGTCAGATTACCGACTGATAGACAAGGGTTGAACCCCTAGTCTCTGTCTCAGGTACTCAAATGTATCCTTTTGTAATGGCTTGGTGAATATATCAGCTAACTGTTCCTTTGATTGAACATATTCTAGCATCATTTCCTTTGCTTTCACTTGTTCCCTTAGATAGTGATACTTGATAGCAATATGCTTAGTCTTAGTATGCATGACTGAATTTTTAGAAATGTTTATTGCACTTGTATTATCACAATAGATAATTAATGGTTCAAGGATCTTCATATGCATACCTTCCAGTAATTGTTTGATCCATGCAATATTAGAGCAATTTGCAGCAGAAACCACATACTCTGCTTCTACAGTAGAATAAAAGATGCATCCTTGCTTCTTTCTTATCCATGTGACAAGTCTGTCACCCATGAAGAATGCTCCTCCAGTTGTGCTCTTTCGGTCATCAATTTTTCCAGCCCCATCAACATCTATATAGAATTGTAGCTCAAATTTTCCTTCTCTCTTGTACCATAAGCCATAGTCCTTGGTGTTCTTCAGATATCTCAGAATTCTTTTGACAACAGTCATATGTGATTCTTTGGGATTAGCAGAGAATCTTGCAACTATTCCCACTGCATGTGCTATATCTCGTCTTGTGTGAACAACATACATCAGTTTTCCAATAATTGATCTACATAAGGTTTGGTTTACCTCATTTTTCATCTCTTCTTTTGTCAGCTTTCATCCAGTAGCCATAGGTGTTCCAACTGGTTTGGAATCCTCCATCTTGAATATCTTTAGCACTTCCTTGTTGTATTTTGACTGAGTGATGTAAATGCCTGCATCTTGTTCAATAATTTGTAGACCAAGAAAGAGTTTGATATCTCCAAACATAGACATTTCAAATTCATTTCTCATTTCATTAGTAAAGGATTTGCATAACAATTCATTCCCTCTAAAAGTGATATTATCAACACAAATTCAAGCAATCAGAATATTACCATCGGTATATTCTTTTAAGTACAAATTACTATTTTCACTTGTTCTAACAAATTTTATGCTAATGAGATATGAATGAAGTCTTTCATACCAGGCTCTCGATGCTTGTTTTAATTTATACAAGGATTTGTGTAGTCTACATACCATGTTTCTCTTGTTTGGATCAACAAACCCTTATGGTTGTTCAATGTATACCTCTTCCTCCAATATTCCTTTTAACATCCATTTGGTATAACTTGAATCCTTTAAATGCAACATAAGAAAGTAAGATTTTAAATCCTTCTATTCTAGCAATGGGTGCAAAGGTTTATCCATAATCAATACCTTCTTCTTGTGCATATCCCTTGCATACTAATCTTGCTTTGTTTCTAGTGACTTCTCCATTCTCATTCAGCTTGTTTTTGAATATCCATTTGGTACCAAGGACATTCTTGTCATATGGTCTCTGTACTAGTGTCCATGTATTTTTCTTCTCAATATGTTCTATCTCTTCATTCATAGCACTAATCCATTCTTTATTCTCAAGTGCATTGTTAATAGATTTATGCTCAAAATCACAAAGTAAACATCCGGTGTTAAGTGACTTACTTCTTGTTCTTATTCCAACCTTCTTGTCTCCTATGATTTGATTCTATGGATGATGTCTTCTGAAATACTTGGAAAGTTTGGGTTCAGCTCTGTGTTCATCATTTTGATTATCTTCTTCACCTTCATTTTCATCTCCATTATTCGAAACATCATCTTGAGTATTATCTTGATCATCGGTAATTACAGCCTAATGCTCAGGTGCAATGTTTTGATGCTCTGGAGAGACACACTGTTGCTCGGGTAGAGTGTCAGGTTATGTATAAATAAACCTGTTGTAGTCCTCTGGTTCCTTTTTTCTTTCCTTATCATTATTTTCTGCAAATTCAACTATTTTCACATTTTCACTTTCAATAATTTTTTTAGATGACTTGTTAAGACATTTATAAGCCTTGCTTTTGGTTGAACACCCTAGGAAGATACCTTCTTCACTTTTTTAGTCAAGTTTTCCATTTCTATCATCCTTCAATATATAACATTGACTACCAAAGATTCTGAAGTAACTTACATTGGGTGTATGACCATACCAAAGCTCATATTGTGTCTTCTTTGTGTCCTTCTTCAATTGTACTCTATTTAGTGTGTAGATAGGAGTACTGACAACTTTCCTTCAAAATGTTTGAGTGATTCTTTTCTCAATCATGAATGTTCTTGCATAGTCAACAATTGATCTGTTCCTCCTTTCAGCAATTCCATTTTGCTGTGGTGTCCTTGGTGCATAAAGATGTCTTTTAATTCCATGCTCATTGCAATAGTTAGTGAATTCATCTAATGTAAATTTCCCTCCTCTATCTGACCTTAAGCATTTCAATTTCTTTTCACTTTGTTTTTCAACCATTTCTTTATACCATTTAAACATCTTAAATGCTTCTAATTTATCTTTTAAAAACATGATTGTCATCATTCTAGAGAAATCATCAACAAAAAGAATGAAATACCTATCTCCATAGTAGCTCTTTGTCCTCATCGGTCCACATAGATTTGTATGGACTAATTCTAGAATTGCAGTAGATGTATGGGTTTTGCTCTTGAAACTAGACTTTTTCATCTTACATTTTTGACAATTCTTGCACATGATATGCTTGGGCTTAGTCATTTTTGGTAAGCCTCTGACATTCCTTTTGTTTCTTATCTTTATCATGTTTTCAAAGTTCACATGACACAATATTTTGTGCCACAACCATAAGTATTCATTTCTAGCCATTAAACAAGTGGTGTTAGTGTCATCAAGATAGAAAAGGTTACCTTTTGCCTACTCATCAGCACCAATCAATCTTCCTGATTCATTGTAGATCTTTGCCTTCTTATTTTCAAATGCTATTCTGTGACCTAAATTGTTCAACTGAGAAATAATTAACAAATTATAATTCAATCCTTTAACCCAATAAGCATTTTCACATTTAATCAGGTTATTCAACATTATGGTTCTTTTACCTTCAACTAGACAAGGTGTATCATTACCCATTCTCATTGAACCACCATTATAGTATTCAAAAGTCTCAAACTTTTTTTTATCACCTGTCATATGGTGAGTGCAACCACTATCTATGATCCCAACATCATTTTTACTAACTTGAGATATGAGTGCAGTTTCTACATACCTTTCTTCATCTTCATCTGAATCATCCTTCATGGCTACAAATACCATCTCAATGTCTTCTTTTGATTCGTGTCAGTGTCATCAGCTCTGTTCTCAGCTAGGTAACAAGATTTCTTCCCTTTGTCCTTGTAGTCTCAGGTATCTCTCTTGTCAGATTGTTGGTTGCTCTGGTATTCTCTATTTTCACCTTTATCAAACTTCTTCTCATAAGGTCTTTCATTTCCTCTGTCATCTTTTCATCATTTTGGAAATCGTGCAACAAAGTGCCCAACCTCTTTACAATTGAAACATACAAGTGGTAATTTACCTTTGTATCTACCTTTGCCTCTCTAAAATCTTCTAGGTATTATTGCTTCAATATCATCAAGTCCTTGATCCTCATTGTCACTGTCACTATTATTTCTAACAACATGTCTATGACTTGAGTTACTTATCTTTAGAGATATTTGAATGTAGATTCTATGGATGGTAAGACACTATTGTCAAAGTTATTCATCTCAAATGAAATTAGTCTACCAATTAGACTATCTAGAGTAACTGTATTGTTTGCAATTGCTCTCATTTCTTGAATAGAAGAAACTCTAATAGAATAAACAAGAAATAATGTTCTTAAGATTTTTCTTACCACTGTCTCCTCTTCAAGTACACCTCCAACTCCTTGGATATCATTTACTACCTCTTTGATTTTGCAGCTATACTGAGTAATATTTTCTCCTTCTTTCATCCTTAGGTCATCAAACCTCCCTCTTAGGAATTCTTCTTTTGCTCTGAGTACATTGGCATCTCCTCCATGTACAAGCTTCAACTTATCCCACATTTTATTTGCAAAGGTTCAAGTTTTGACATCTTCAAACTCGGCATCAAAGAGTGATGATGCAAGTTCTATCACCATGCATTTATGCTCATGCCTGACTCTTAATTGTTCAAGAATATGAGGTCCTGTAGGAAACACATATTCAATATCTATGTATTGAACAATATCATTTCCAATACCTGATAGGTGCAATCTTATTCTGCTTTGCCATGATGCAAATTTGTCTTTATTCAACTTGGACACATCTCGTCTGTTCATCTTGTGATATTTTGCTTGAGTTGTTAAACTCCCTTTCTAAGAACACAAGCTCTGATACCAATTGTTAGTAATAACTAAGAGGGGAGGGGGGGGGAGTGAATCCGTGGCCTAAAAAATATTCCAATAATCAACCCTTAAAACTTAGTACCACAAAATTATACCTCTAGTTATCTTCAGTCCTAGAAGATGAATGCCTCCAAATACTTATATCAAATTAATACTGCTCGGAATGCTTTGTAAAACCTTCTACTGTAGATTCACCGAATAACAGTCTGTTAATTTACCAAAAGACAATAAATTATCTAGAGTATACCAATCAATCCAATTAAGTTAAGTGTAATGCAAATCACTAAATTAATGACTCATAAACACATTGACACATGGATTTTTAACGTGGAAACCCTATTAAGGGAAAAACCACTTGGGACCGGTAACCCAAAATTTTCACTCTTCTAAAGTGATCTCGGTGAAGAGCCAACCCTATTAAAGGTTACAAACACACTATTAGGTGTGACCTTGTTAGAGGATTTAAAATTTTAGTTCGTCACTTGATATCGGGAATCTCTATGCTACCATCCTTGATCAAACACTCACTTGGCCTGTCAATAGGTATTTGACATCTCATGCTATCTTCATGATCAAAATTCTTGATAGTCCATTGGATGTATCTCAATATAGAAAGGATCTCTAAATCCCGCTCGGTTAAGAGACTTTCTGAATCAATCGTTGAACTGAAATAATATGATCTGTTCACATATACATCTTATACTTGTAGATTTTTAGATCTATTGTATTCTCACAAAACTATTTTGATCAATATGAATCTATTTATACCTTTGCTCCACTTTGATTCTTCTCGGTGATGCTGTACTCTATTTCTCAGTGCCCATAGAATTATTTAGATCTTTCCTTAGCTTGTTGATCAGCACTGTATGAAGTTGCTCTTCATCAATTTCTCTTTAGCATTCTCTTGTTCATTCCTTCACCCACACCAATTAGTAATGAATTGAGTTGTCTCTTTATAGACATGATATCACTGTTGTTAGGTTCTTGATCTTCTTGATCTTGGTGTGATCTACAATTCTCACCAATTAGATTTAAAGAAAAACTCTTGTTTTATCTCACTGAGATCTTCTTGCCAATTGGACAAATCAACTTTAAATCAATTACTTATCTCTGGCTTATCTTGTCGATGAAAAACAATGATAACTACTAGTTAAGTTATATTTAGCTCCGCTAGCTAGATATTTTGTCATTTCTGACTCAAGTTAATTTTGGTTTTATTCTCTTATAGCGTCGGTCAACACTCCAGTTCTCCTCGGGCTTCTCTGTCGGTTTACACTATGTTTCTGGCCGTCGGGTTTTATTTTGATTCTTCTCATCGGTAATGCTCATTGGTTTTCTTGCTTGCCCATCTCTGTGGCTTGACTGTCCATGATCTCTATCCATTGGGTTCCAATGACCGTTAGTATTTGTAGTCACAATGTGAATACTTCTCTTTTATGCATTACATAAAGAATAATATTTATCTCTCTGATTCTTTGAAGTCTTTGACACTTTGATTATAACCGATTAGATTATATCAAGTTGACATCAATGAAAATATAATCCATTAACTAATTTAATGTCTTGCATTATCCTTTTTCGTTTCAGTGATAAACTAAACATCTTCAAACATTCAATCAGTTACATGTCATCACATTCCACAAAAATGTGTTAGTCCAAGGGCATCGTGTATTGTCCATACAATCATTGTATGAAATTAAAATTGTCTTTATCCTATTGCTCTAGAGATGTCATACATAGTGACCCCATTTCATAACACCAACAAATCGTCGATAAAGGACTCAATATATACATTCATATTTTTAACTTGGTACTTACCTAGTTGAATGAACAAAAATATTACATAATTATTATGACCATTTTGATGGGGTATTTATAATAAATTAATTTAGATGATTATTAAATGAAAAATTCCTAGAACAATCATTTCCAACATTATGTGCTCCCTCTTTATGGACATCCAAGGAGAAATGTTATTGTTGATAACAAAAATAGGCCACACCAAGTAAACAGATCTCATCTCTCCAAATGGATTGACACCATCCGCTGCCAATGAAAACATGAGATTACGAGCTTCTTCTTTAAAGTGTGGCCAAGTTTCCTCTATTTCTTTAAATGTCAAACCATCTATAGGAATTCACATAATGTCATATCGACTTTTATTACATGCATGGTAATCCATAAATCATGCCAAGCTAGTGCACCTGAATAATCATTGTAGACATGGAATAATGGGAATACATTGAAGAACCTTGCGAGAAACATTTTTTGTTATTTGATTTGATTGATATATACTAATATGACAATCAGGACATTCTGTTGCAAATTCATATTATTTATGATATATAATATGATCATTTGGACATGCATGCATTATTTGATACTCCATTCCAATATCTTTTATAGTGGCGGATAATTCTTGGTACAAGTGAGCTAGAATGTTTGATGGCGGTAACAAACGCTCACCTATCAACTTACGAAAAAAAATATAATTTGTTAATATAAATAATATTAATTGGTACATGATTCACCATTTGTTAACTATAAGGAAATTGTGATTAAAAAGATGAAAAAAGATGACATATATGACATACCTTAACATACATGTGATTGCTACATTAGATAAACTATTAATAACCTTCAAGTTCACCAAAAAAAATACAGTGGCAAGAAGAGTTGTTTGGGAGCCTTCGTATAGGGGCTCGTATGCCTTCACAAGTATGGGTGCATCAAGGCCATCTTCATCATCATCATCATCATCAGTTGTGACAGTACCATCATCTTGATCATCATGATCAACTATGCCATTACCATCATCTTCAATTGTGTTATCTGTCGCAAGATCATCTTCTTCCATGGGATCATTATCTTCTACTTCGATATTCACACCTCCATGTTCCCCCAGTTGAAAATCCACATTCTCTGAATTGTCATGGTCAAAAACATGAAACCTAGGGTGGTTGACCTATATCAAAATGATGACCTTAAATTAACCATGACAATGATGTCATCATCAATTGATTTCTTATGTATATAAACTGTTAAAATAATATATTGAAATACACACATATGGACGAAATTTGTTTCCCCCTTCAATGTGACCATGATTCCTACAATGTTCCTCATTTCTTTTGATTAGATATCTTTGAGTCTTTATGCCCTTGCAAATATTGCAGAGACAATAACATTTTCCATCACCTTTTCTTTTCAAATTAGATCACAATCTAGCAATTTTCTCCTTATTTTATTCTGGGTTGATATTGTTAGACATGGTCTTTCTTCACAGGAAAATATTCAAGCTATAAATATACCAAATAATCATCTCCTATACTCTGAATTAAGATATTAATGTTGTCATCTGTCAAATATAAAAATACTAGCATTAGTAGTATCTTGTATATATAATTATTAGTAGTTCTTTACTCCCTTCTGATTTACTATACTGTCAAATTGTGATAGTTAAACAAATCTATTCTCAGACAGTCAAAAAAATGAACCAAAATAAAGTGTTCCTTGTTCCCTATTCCTTGGGACACACTTATGACATAAATTTATTTATCTAGTTGGGGTAATATCCATTGTGTGAAGAGATAATTGAAGATGCAATTTAATTGGTTAAGGACAAGGTGGCAAGTTAATGCATGGTAAGGTGATGATAACTCAAACAATGATATTTTTCTATTGCAAACAATGATATTCTATCTATTAAGAAATTGTTTCCCTTTTCCAATAATAATTTTCATGGTATAGTTTTTTAAAGAAAAAAAAGTGCAAAATTATAGGGTCCCATTATGGTAGTTGTCACATAGGTGTCATAGCTTATATTTTGAGCTTGAGGCCTAAGTGCTCACCATTTTGTTGCACTAATATGGATTATTCATAATGGGAATTATGAATCATTAAAGGAAAGATAAAAAAATACCTAAAGGAAACAAGATCCTCATTGTAACAACTTTAAAGGATCTAAGGCACATGTTACCATACTCCAAAAATATGAAACAAAGAAAATATTTGACATTGATCCATTAAGAGTAACCATTAAATGAATCAAACTCCAGAAGGGAAAGGAGCCTCCCAAGAGTAGGAGATACCCAATGAATGTGCACAACCAACCCCTAAGATAACACAAAACTACTAGGGACTCTCCTTTCAGTTGTGGATAAAATTATCTTGTACTCTCAAAGTGATCCATTACAGAATATAATTGTGTTCAAGCTAGTATGTGTGTAACTATGAGTAGGTCAAATGGTAAATGACTTGAAGAGAAGGAAACTTCTAAATGTAATTAAAACTATATGTGAGTATGTATGCAAAGAGCGAGATTCGTGATTGCATTGGGGATCTTACTGGAATGGATTTCTAGATGTTGTGAACAATATGTTTCTCTTTTTATATTTTTTGGATTGATAACTTTGATAACAAAAAAGAATTGAGTAAGTGGAAAATGCATTAATGAATGAAATTAAATATAATTCTCTCATTTATCTTTTGGAATCAAGTTTAGATAATGGAGAGGAATTTAAGGAGGGGAGAAATCTCTAGGTTTTTTGAAATCTTATGTGCAAGTAGGGTTACATTGTCACCACTTCTTGAAATACCAAATGAATTAAAAGCTCAGTTTAAGGCCCTCCATCCAAAAATAACGTCATAGGAGAAAATCATTTAAGAGTTGACTAGACAAAAAAAGCAAGGTCTTAATCATAACATAAGAATAGGTCTTGAAGAGCCAAATAGAGAGTTCAATGAGTGGACAGTTATGGATTATGAGTTTTTCTCCATAAATCCCACTTATATTCACTCTCTTATAGGAGAACAAAAAGGAATCATGAAGAACCCGTTGATTCAAGAACTATAAAAATGAAAGAACCTAAGTTTGATGGGATAGGGGGTGTAGAAGTTTTTACAATAATTACAAATTGGAATGGATGAATATTTTGGGTTGTTGGAATTAAATTCCAATACTAATGCTAGAATCACCATCTACCAGATAGAAAGTTAAGCATCACTAGGGTGGGACCTGTTATGCCCTGCATCCCCGTCCCTACATTTTGTGTGCAAAATGTTGGGTCCCCCTTTTTTTTGTTGTTTTGCTTGCGGCTTTTCCTTGTCTTTCTTTCCCCTTTTTTTTTCTTTCTCCGGGGTTTTCTTCCCCCGGTGCGGTGTTTCGTTCGTTCGGTTTTCATCTCCGGGACTCCGGTCCCAGAGGTTGTCCTTCGTTGGAAACTGGATTCTAGACTCTGGGATTCTCCACCATGATGTTCTTAAGGATAATATCATGAGGAATCCCTGGGCTCGGAGTCCGGAGGTTTTGCTTGTCTGGAGATCGCCGGAGGGAAGAGGATTACCTTTTTACCGCGGGTATAAATAGAGTTTATCTGTCACTTTCACATTTACCGCGATCAAAACCTTCAAGCACTTAGGGTGAATTAGAGAGCTATTTCAAAGCGATTAACAGAGCATTTGCAGAGAGTTTATAGTAATCAGCGCTTAACATTTTCAGTCATTCTCAGGCAAGTGCAAGTGCTTCGTGGTAGTGACTCTGGCCATTGACAACTCGAGCTGTTGCAGAGCTCCCACTGTAATCTTTCCCGCCTCCTCCAAGCCTTCAACGATAATAAGCAACCTTGAGCTTTCTCCAGAGGCTGGAGAGAATTCAAGTGTTGGGCATTCTTTATTCTTTGAGGACGTAAGTTCCCGGATCCCGGAATCCCGGAATCCCGGATCCAAAATTTTGTATTCTTTAAAGTGATCCGTGTCCCGGTCCCCGAGGCCGACTGGTCACTTTCAAAAGTAGTTAATAAAGGCTATCAGAAGGTAGTTGGCCACATCAAGGGGCGTCATCTCGGTAGTTGGTTTTCTAACAGGGTGGTCTTCTCGAGGCACCGCTTAGAGGTACATCTGGCACATTGGAGACAAGGCACCGCATTTCTCATTTATGAGGCATGTAGCCTCGATCCTCGGGGGACCTACTTTCTTCTTTCTCCTTTTTGGCTCTCTTCTCGAGGTTGATTCTTCCGATGTATATTCTTGTCTTATTCTTCTGACATGGCATACCTATTCTGTCTCCAGGTCTTTTGTAGGGTGGCGCAGGTAGTACCGGCCCCCAGATATTGTATTTTATTGGAGCATGATGTAAATAGGGTTAGGGTTAGAAGAGAGTTGTATAAATAGGCAGATCAGCCAATTTCCAAGGGTCGGCAAAATTGATGATTTTGTTGTCCATGATAATAGCAAAGGAATTTCTCATTTTAGTTGCAGAGCTCAATGCTCATTATTCTGTCCTCAATAGTTAGATGCTCCCCTGGAGCCACCATTGTATCACACACCAGTGCTTGCTGGAAGGAACATTAATAAAGAAGGAAGAATTCTTGGCAATGATGTTGTTGGCATTCCTGCTTCTGAGTTAATGGTATTTCATGTTTTGATGTTCTTTATGTCTTTTACTCTAGTATGTTAAATTAGATTAACAAACTCTTTACTCCCGCTACTGATAAAATACTAGCTGATGGTCATGTGTTTCTTCGGTATTTAGTGTAGTTTATCAGAGTATTATTGATGTTCCAGACATTTCAACATGACTGTAGTTAGATGAGATGTTTCTAACGCTGCAAGATCTTTTTCACTTTATTTGCTAAGTATAGAACGCTAAGGAGAACCTTACTCTATCGAATCTCTAGAGAGAATGAGTTGAAGAAACCAGCTATCCCACTCGAAGACAGTCACCTCTCCCAACTAAGCCCCACACCGTCATGACCCGATACCCAAGTGCTTGAAGGCTCGGAGGATTTATTTCCCCTGAAAAACCTTTGCAGGCAGAGTTGGCTAGTTTCCCCGGAACTCGGTGACAACTTATGACTGTTGGCGGACCCGGTCAACAAAACCCCGTCAACAAAAATTGGCACTAGAAGGAGGGCATGAACTCATCCCCCTCCCAAGATTCTAATTTTACACCTCCTGAAGGTTCCCCAAGTCATAGTTTTAAGAGACAAGCCTTCAGCAGGATTGGATCTTTCTCCCCAGCTAGGTTTGAAAGAGTCCTTAGGTCTACCCTGAATCCCAAAAAGTTTGTCGAACTCGAGCCCCCTGCTCGAAAGAAATGAACCTCAAAAATCACACCAACCACTATTGTCTGGGGATCTAGCATACCTCAAAATACCCAAGCTTCTTAGGCAATCCCGCGAACCAGTGCCCACACTACCCAGCATATAGCTCCCCCAATGGCTGCGTACTTTGGAAACACCGGGTCCCTAATGGGCACTTTTCTGGGCGCAACCAATGATTTACCCTCTCACCCGGAGAAGATGTGCCCACGATACGAGCACCTAGGCTCACAGACCGCAAAAGAACACTTACAGGCATACAAAGATGCCATGAATCAACATCAGATCCAACATGAAGATGTTGTGACTTGTATGTTTCCCTTGTCCCTAGGACAAAGCGAGTTGAACTGGTACCTTAACTTTCCTGCCAACTCCATCAACACTTGGCAAGACATGGAGGATGCCTTCCTAGCTACCTTTCACGTGCATGTGGACCCAGCCTAGTCCCACAGCCAGTTCATCTCCATCAGAAAGGAACCCAATGAACCTCTTGCAACATTTAATCATAGGTTCCAGCGCGCCTTGAAACAGTGCATGGGCCCTTTTATTCCATCCCTGGAGGTAACCATACAGACCTACCTCAACGTGATGGACCCCTTCGTTGCCACTCTCCTTTGGAGAACAACCGCCCTGGGCGACCGGGACACCTTGGCAAAAGTCTACAACCTAGCCTTAGAACTGTCCCGTGGTCTCAACAAATCCCCAGGCGGGATTGAGCAGAGCACACCTTTCAACATGATCCCCGGTGGAACTGTGTATGCCAGGGGATACAACCCCAATCTGGAAATAGGTGCCTCTTTGATAGAAATGAATCCCCCGCCACCCTTGATAGACCAGCAGGCATGGTACGTTTACCCATCGCAGACCCAGGGGGTGCCAGGTTTGGAAGTCTTCCCTTGGAATTAGCCGCAGCAGACACAATAGACTCAGACACAACCATCCGGAGTGCCCTTCTTTCATTCATCCATGGCTGGAGGATTGTCGCCCTCGACTCTGGCTAATACTGCTGCCTTCCCAGGAGGCCAAAAACAACAACAACAGCCATAACATTGTGACACAAACACTTAGTTGACCGCCGAGGTTGAATCCCTCCAGCGAATGTTGTCCACCTTGACCATGGACATGGGCCAACTGAAGGCGGGGTCCTACGCGCCCTAGAATTCAAATTCCCAGAGGGGAAACATTTTCTCTGGCCAACGAAACAACAATGCCGGAGGGAGAAACTTCAACAACGGTCCTAGGCCCAATCAACAGCAATGGAATAATAACGGGAACACCGGAGGCCCACCTCCGAACCAAAACACCAACCAAAATGGTGCTGGACCATCACATTTTACACCAGTCGCGGACTTCCAGCCCATGACTAACTGGTGTAGATTACATGATACGGGTTCCCACAACAAGGTGAATTGTGCCACCTTGGAGAAGGTCATCATGATCTCCAAGCTGGACAGGCAACAGTCGCATGATACTACCCCTCTAGAGCCTCTTGTCTAGGAAACAACCCACAGTGCCTTCACCTGTGACACCATCTTCTTTGGGACCTCCAGAGAAGATGAAGAAGAATCTGAATTGCAGGGATTCTTTGACGAATCCATTCCGCCCTTCGAGGCCAACGCCTTTACTAACCCGCGGACTCCATACAATACTCGGAGTCAGGTTGGTAAAGGACTAGTTTAAATGCCTGTACCCCCTACCAAAGATACTCCTCCTCCCTGGAACAACACAACTGACTGATCCATTCTAAAAGGTCCTATCTCTAACCAAGAAAAAGACCTCACAGAAGAAAATCACTAGTTCCCGGGAGGAAGATTTGACATTACGAAAGCGTTAAAACAAACCACTACCTCCATGACCTTGATGGAGGTTTTGTTGAACTGTCCCGAGCAGAAGAAGTCTCTTCTGAAGCTCTTAGGGAACCCGAAAGCCGTTAGCCGCCCACCCAAGACTATCTCCTTTAAAGATGCTAATGCGGCTGTCTTCCAGGGGAACAATTAGGATCCCCCCTTCTTACTAGGCCTGAATATACATGGCAAGAATATACATAATTGCTTAGTGGACTCTGGAGCTTCGGGTAATATCATGCCCTTGTCTATTTTTCAGAAGCTCAGATTCCACCCCACCCCATCTAATGGCGCAATGATCCAGCTGGATAAGACTGCTGTAAAAATGGTGGGGGAATTAAAGAACATCCGGATACATCTTATCCAGGACCCCAGGATAGCCAGCATCATTGACATCCAAGTAGTGGACATCCTAGAGACTTACGGGATGTTACAAGTCAGAATTGGTCTAAGTCCTTGAATGGGTACTTTTCAACCGACTTCACCCACATATGGCTTCCATGGGAGGAAGAATCCAATAAGATCCAGGTCAAAAGTGAACTCCGGATGAAACAGGCCCTTACCAAAGTTGGGAGGGTCAATGAAGTCTTTTTCTCTGAAACTTCCCTGGGGGTGTACAAACCTTTTGAAATCTTAACATTTGATTTTATCCCCGGAGAAGATCCCACCGTATTACAGAGAGCCCAAGACCTCGAAGAGAAGATGAGATCTGAGGTAGACTCTCAAGACCCCATAACAACTCTTGCCACACTCCTGTCTGACACTTGGTGCCGAGTGCACTACCAAAAACATTTAGAGCTCGAGTGTGGGCCATGTCTTTCGATTGCCAACCGACACCTTGATATCCTCCGGAACAAGCAACATGCAACTGATTCCCCGGGACCCAGTGCCCCTATGAGATGCGCTCCTTTGGTGCCATCTCCCCGGGAACCCCAAATTCGAAAAACCCCGGAGGAAAATTCTACTTTCACATCGGTAGTCTGGGAAGGAGTCCCCAAGTCCCCCAACAATAATCCAAAGAAGACTACCCTGCCCCAGCCTCAGATTACAAACAACGACTTATGGACCCTTAAGTTCGATGGGTCCCGATCCAAACAAGGCTGTGGGGCTGGGGTAGAGTTGATCAACCCGCGAGGGAAGTCCTTCCTTGTGTCCTATAGACTGTAGTTTAACTGTACAAACAATGTTACAGAGTATGAGGCTTTGGTCCTTGGACTCTTGTTTATGTTAAGGAAAGGTGTCACCCGCCTCCGGGCTCTAGGTGATTCAGAGTTGATTGTTAAACAAGTCTGGAGTCAATACACATGTCATGATAAAAGGCTGGCCTCATACCGCAATCGGGCTTGGAGCCTCATTGAGGATTTCGATGCCTTTGGCATTGACCTCATTCCCCGGCGACGGAACTATGTCCCGGATGCCCTCGCTGTTTCTGCCAGGACACTCGAGCCAATGGCTGGCTCACGACTCTGGAGATTTTCAGTTGAGATGGTCCCTACCCCGTCCATCCCGGATAATGTCACCCACTTTCAGGTCTTTGAGGATGATCAACACATCTTGGCCTTCATGGCGAATGTTGGTGTCTTTGAGGATCAGATAGTGGAGAAACGAGACCATGACGATACTAGGCAGGATGACAAAGATGATGGGATCATGGACTTGCCCACTAACACCATCCCAAAGGGGATGGTTGCGCTAGAACGAATCTTCAACTCAGACCCTCGTGCCTGTGAGAAGGTGTCATCCTCCCCTGAGGGAGGAAAATTTAAAAAGGTTAACATCGGCCAGCCCAGTGAAGAAAAGATCATTCACATCGGTACCTCCTGCTCCCCTGAGGAAAAGGAGAATATTCTCACGGTCCTCTGAGAATACATCGATGTAATTGCCTGGGGTTATGAAGACTTAAAGACATATGATACATCCATCATGACCCATACTATTCACCTGAAACCTGATGCTAAGCCCTTCCGACAGAAGAAAAGACTAGTCAACCCCTTGATAGAGCCTCTGATTCATTAAGAGGTAGAAAAAATGCTGTCAGCCCAGATAATCTTCCCAATTCGGAACACTACGTGGGTTGCCAACCTTGTCCCTGTTAGGAAGAAGAATGGTGAGATCCGCCTTTGCATGGATTTCTGAAACTTGAACAAGGCCTCCAAAAAAGATAATCACCCTCTCCCCTCGTTGGATGAGGTGTTGCAGATAGTAAATGGATCTCAGATGATGTCCTTCTTGGATGGATATTTGGGATATAACCAGGTCATGGTCAAGTATGAGGATAGAGAGAAAACAACGTTTACCACCAAGTGGGGAACATTTGCATACAGGAGAATGCCCTTCGGTCTAATCAATACAGGGGATACATTTCAAAAGGCCATGGACATTGCATTCGAGGGCCTCGTAAATCGGTGCATAATCATCTATATGGATGATTTGACTATCTTTTCCCAGGACAGGCGTGACCACGCCGCCCATCTCGCTCAGATCTGCGAGAGCTGTCGCCGGTATGGAATATCCCTCAACCCAAAGAAGTGCATATTCGGGGTCACTAAGGGGAAGTTGGTCAAGCATATTATCTCTGAGAAGGGTATATCCATAGACCCTGATAGAGTCGAAGCATTGCTAAACTTACAAATGCCTGGCAGCAAGAAAGAAATGCGATCCTTCTTCAAAAAAATCAACTTCGTCCGGCGGTTCATTACGGGATTCGAAGAAATAGTCAAACCACTCAATGAGATGATGAAGAAGGATACCAAGATCGAGTGGGGTCCTGAGGCAAAATGGGCATTCACCCAGATCAAACAGACAATAACAGAAGCACCCATCGTGGCTAGTCTGGACTATTCTCTCCCGTTTTACATTTACTCATTTGCTTCGCCGCATTCTACTACGGCAGTGTTGACCCAAAAGGTTGAAGGAGAGGAACAACCAATAGCTTTCATGAGTTCCCCTTTAAGAATGCCGAAGTCCGGTATTCACCACTAGAAAAATAGGCCTTTTCTCTAGTTCAGGATGTGAAGAAATTTTGACATTATATTCTCCGGAGCAAAGTACATGCTATCATTCTGGACCATGACGTCAAATCCCTGCTGATGCAGAGTGAATTGGGTGAGAGACGGGGGAAGTGGATGGCCATCCTCCAAGAATATGACTTAGAAATGTAGCCCATGAAGATAGTCTGGGGCCAGGGACTAAGTTGAGCAATGGCAGAAGAGACTCCCCGCATAGAATGTCAGACTTACACGGTGGAGTCTATTACCCAAGATCCATGGTATACCGATTTGGTATACTTGTTGCTAAACAATAAATGCCCAGAGGGGTTACCTCCCCACAAACGCCGTGCCCTACGGATGAAAAGTGCCCACTTCATGATCAAAAATTCTGCGCTTTACCGCAGAAACTACGAGGGAGTGTACCTTCGGTGCATCAACAGAAACTAGGTTGTAAGAGTGATTGATGAATTCCATGAACAGTTTGGAACTGGGCATGGCTCAACCGATGCCACTGCCCATCAGATCCTTCAGGCTAGATACTATTGGCCCTGTATATTCAAGGACGTTTACGCTCTTGTCAGGAAATGCCATACTTGTCAAACTGTAGTGCATCATGAACATAACCCAGCTATGCCTCTACAAACAGTCTACGAGGCTAGACCATTTTCTCAATGGGCATTCGAATTCATTAGGGAAATCAACCCCAATTCATCTGCCAACCACTGATACATCCTTACTGCTACTGATTACTGCACTCGGTGGTCTAAAGCTATACCTTGCAAAAACAACACGGCAGATGTAGTTATCAAGTTCTTGGAAGAAAACATCGTCACAAGATTTGGAATGCCCTTTTCTTTGGTATGTGACAATGGTCTGCCGTTTTCTTCAGCACAGTTACTTGAATGGACCTACAATCAAAGGATCACTTTGAAGTTCTCCAGCAACTATTATCCCCAGGGAAATGGAGTTGCTGAATCAATAAACAAAAATCTACTTGAAGTGATCAAACACCTGTTAGAACAAAATCCCTGGGATTGGCACCAAAAGTTGAAATCTGCCCTCTGGGCAGATCGCATTCGTATCAAGGCCACCCTGGGAACATCCCCATTCTATCTGGTTTATGGTCAGAACTCGGTATTCCCAGTCAACTTACAGATCCCAGTTTTACAATTTATGCAGGAATTTAACGACCGGGACAACATTGTGGAGGTTCAGCTCTTGAATCTGGTGTGAATGGAAGAACAGCGAGACATAGCCCTTGAACATTTCGTGCGTCATCAAGCAGTGGTAAAAAGATGGTTTGACACGAGAGCCCAATATAAGGCTTTTTAGATCTCAGATCTGGTCTTGTTGTGGGACAAGGCCCGGGAGAAGAAAGGAAAGCATACCAAGTTCCAGTGGCTCTGGCTCGGACCATACTTGATCTTAGAAATCTGCGGGGCAAATACTTACCGCCTTAACACCTTGACTGGGGAACCTGTCGCATTGCCCGTTAATGGACAGTTTCTTAAACACTATTTTGAGTAGGGTAAGTTTGTCCAAAGTTGTATTATATGTAAAGCCTTCCGCTTGTAAATATCTCTTCTGGGTGTCTCGTTGCGAGGTGCCCTGCCTTGTAAATAGCTTTGTTGGCTGTCCTCCGGGACAGTCCCCTGTTGTCATTTTTGTTTTCTCTTTCGGTTTTCTTTCAGTCCCAGCGTTTTGTCTTATCTTGCAGGAATTGGAATGCTTCGCATAAATTTAGTTTCTGGTACAATGTCTACGGCATGACCAACTTTAGAATCTGTCTTTAGCACGGTGGAGCCGGCCCGGTCTCCGGGGTTCGTTTCACAGGATATGGCACGTTTTGAGGAATCTCCATTGGGCATTCTTTCCTAGAATCTGGCAATCAGTGAACAAAATAATAATACAAGGAACAAGTAATCGGACACACCGAGGATAGATCAGTTGTACTAATTGGTTGACCCAGGTCTGAAACTTTAAGAGATTCTTTCCGAGTCCAGAGTTTTATCCCCTCTTCAAACATCTGAGCATAGGTGGATAGGTGAAAGAAGTACTGCCATTAAAATTAGCTAAGCTTAAGCTTAATGGTGAAAGAAGTACCGCCTTCCCCACCCAGAAATAAACAAAATGACAAGAGGAAGGCGGGATAGAACTTCGGTCTTCGGGGGAAATGAGCGAATGAACGACTGGTTCGATATGATTAGTGCCACTTCTCTATTCCTCCCAGAGGTCATCGGCTTGATTTCTTTCCAAAGCACACATGACACCACTGATGAAGGACTACGGACTGATTCTTGCGTGTTTGGATTCTCTCAGACATGTTGCTCTTCACTTGTCAGACGCTCCGGTGGGTGGCCTGTTCCGGTTTTGCTAACCAGAGATTCTATAGTTCTCAAATGCGCTTAGGCATTTGTCCTAGATAGTCACCATTTGTTATGCCCTGCATTCCTGTCCCTACATTTTGTGTGCAAAATGTTGGGTCCCCCTTTTTTTTGTTATTTTTCTTGCGGCTTTGCCTTGTCTTTCTTTCCTTTTTTGTTTTCTTTCTCCGGGGTTTTCTTCCCCCGGTGCGGTGTTTCGTTCGTTCGGTTTTCATCTCCGGGACTCCGGTCCCAGAGGTTGTCCTTCATTGGAAACTGGATTCTGGACTCCAGGATTCTCCGCCATGATGTTCTTAAGGATATTATCACGAGGAATCCCCGGGCCTGGAGTCTAGAGGTTTTGCTTGTCCGGAGATCACCGGAGGGAAGAGGATTACCTTTTTACCGCGGGTATAAATAGAGTTTATCTGTCACTTTCACATTTACCGCGATCAAAACCTTCAAGCACTTAGAGTGAATTAGAGAGCTATTTCAAAGCGATTAACAGAGCATTTGCAGAGAGTTTATAGTAATTAGCACTTAACATTTTCAGTCGTTCTTAGGCAAGTGCAAGTGCTTCGTGGTAGTGACTCTGGCCGTTGATAACTTGAGCTATTGCAGAGCTCTCGCAGTAATCTTTCCCGCCTCCTCCAAGCCTTCAATGATAATAAGCAACCTTGAGCTTTCTCCAGAGCCCGGAGAGAATTCAAGTGTTGGGCATTCTTTATTCTTTGAGGACGTAAGTTCCCGGATCTCGAAATCCTGGATCCAAAATTTTGTATTCTTTAAAGTGATCCGTGTCCCGGTCCCCGAGGCCGACCGATCACTTTCAAAAGTAGTTAATAAAGGCTGTCAGAAGGTAGTTGGCCACATCGAGGGGCGTCAGCTCGGCAGTTGGTTTTCTGACAGGGTGGTCTTCTCGAGGCGCCGCTCAGAGGTACATATGGCACATTGGAGACAGGGCACCGCATTTCTCATTTATGAGGCATGTAGCCTCGATCCCCGGGGGACCTACTTTCTTCTTTCTCCTTTTTGGCTCTCTTCTCGAGGCTGATTCTTCTGATGTATATTCTTGTCTTATTCTTCTGACATGGCAGACCTATTCCGTCTCCAGGTCTTTTGTAGGGTGGCGCAGGTAGTACCGGCCCCCAGATATTGTATTTTATTGGAGCATGATGTAAATAGGGTTAGGGTTAGAAGAAAGTTGTATAAATAGGCAGATCAGCCCATTTCCAAGGGTTGGCGAAATTGATGATTTTGTTGTCCATGATAATAGCAAAGGAATTTCTCATTTTAGTTGCAGAGCTCAATGCTCATTATTCTGTCCTCAATAGTTAGATGCTCCCCTGGAGCCGCCATTGTATCACACACCAGTGCTTGTTGGAAGGAACATTAATATAGAAGGAAGAATTCTTGGCAATGATGTTGTTGGCATTCCTACTTCTGAGTTAATGGTATTTCATGTTTTGATGTTCTTTATGTCTTTTACTCTGGTATGTTAAAGTAGATTAACGAACTCTTTACTCCCGCTACTGATAAAATGCTAGCTGATGGTCATGTGTTTCTTCGATATTTAGTGTATTTTATCAGAGTATTATTGATGTTCTGGACATTTCAACATGACTGTAGTTAGATGAGACGTTTCTAACCCTGCAGGATCTTTTTCACTTTATTTGCTAAGTATAGAACGCTAAGGAGAACCTTACTCTATCGAATCTCCGGAGAGAATGAGTTGAAGAAACCAGCTATCCCCCTCGAAAACAGTCACCTCTCCCAACCGAGCCCCGCACCGTCGTGACCCGATACCCAGGTGCTTGAAGGCCCAGAGGATTTATTTCCCCTGGACAACCTTTGCAGGCAGAGTTGGTCGGTTTCCCCAGAACCCGGTGACAACTTATGACTGTTGGCGGACCCGGTCAATAAAACCCCACCAACAGGACCATATTATGGAGATTAAAAATTATGATATAAGCCAAATGACTTGTGACAAGTTTGCAAGATAATTTTGTAAGGACTACCCTTCTACCAATCACTGAGATGAAAAGGTCACTAAATTCCATTTACTGCACCAAGATGGAATTTTTGTAGTAAATTACAAGGCTAAGTTCATGAACCTACTTAGCCACATGTGCAACATTATATGAACAAATGAGAGGATCAGGTGAACAAGTTTATATTGGGTCTGATAAAAAAAATTATATGCAACCCAACTCACTTGACCCAAAAACACAAACTAGGTTGAGGAGATGCCTTTAGTTGCATAGAAAAAGTAGAAAATAAATATAGAACAAAAAATGACTCATTATTTAATAAATAAATATAAAAAGTGTGACTTTAGAAATCTAAGCTTAAGGGGACGACTTCTCAATAGTTTAAGAGTGGATGAAACTATATACATACTCATGGTTTTTGAAGTTACAGAGACAATAATAACTATAAATACCATCAAATGATGAAATATGTTGATCTTGATGATATGATATATCTCACGACTGGTACCTATAATTGTGATTATTGTGAATTCAATAGTAATATAAAAGATGGTTGGAAGTAAATGAGTTTGCTAGGTTTTTTTTTTTTATTGCTTATTATGAATATTATCTTTAGCATATAATTTATGTTGTGTTTTATCTTTATTTTGGAAAAATGGGTCTCTTTATTCCTAATGTAAAACTCTATATTTTTTTCTCTATTATCATTACAAAAAATTTAGAAATATAGGGAAGACATGAGAGAAAACATGGTGCAGGAGCACCAAGGCCGTTTCCAAGGACATGAAGGTGCAATAGGGTCACTGATAGATCCTAGGGGGGATGGAAGACAACATGACCTTGAAAGGTCATTAGCATTGTAATAAGACCAATAATGGTCATTTGATGATGTTTGTAATGTTTTTGTTGATCATTTAGTATGAGATCGATGATGTAAGCCATCGATGGCATTTGGGGGTTAGAGTGTATCTTTGGAACATTTGGGGATCCTAGGTTAGATGACTTGGTTTAATGACCTATAAGGTCCATGATGTTTGTAATAGGCCCAATAGTGCCACTAAGGATATGTAATGCACTAAAAAGTGCCAAAAATGTAATATTGCCCAAAATGACAAAACAAGCCTATAAAGGCTCATGTAAGGGTTAGTGTGGGTTTAAGAAATGTTTAAGGGCCTTAGTGTTAGGATAGAATCCTAAAAGGCTTTCTAAAAATTTGATAAATGGAAAAGGATCAAGAGTTGTTGAAATGATAAATTTGTTGTCAGTTTTGACAACACAAACTTAGAATACCAACAATCATGACTGACTGTACCCGGTTGAGGGAAGGAATTTGAAAATCCAATTGGTCTTTAGATGATGACTAGTCTTGTTTTTAGCGTGGATTTGAGAGAGAGGAGTCTAGGAGTTTTGGTAGAGAGTTTTGTGGTCAAAGAGACATATGCAATGAAGGTTTTGAATCAATAAACAATCATTTTATTTTCATACTCATATTCAAGCCATGGAATACAGTCACTATTATTGTGAATTCAGCTCTTTTCATGATGCATTATTCATTGGAGAAATGTATTAACATTATAGTGTATTGACTGATCATCATTTCCATGCAATTATATTGTATTGTTTTGTGAAGTTTTAGGGAAAAGAATCCAAATTTGCTGACTATTCCTGGAGAATACTTTGTGTGTAAACAATCATTATTTTGAAGTTCCAATGAGCACCTAGACTCTCCCACTTTCTGTTGTGTTTGTGTCTTGTGGGAGAGACCTATCCCTGTATTGTATGTAAACATGTGAATTTGTATGCAGGGACATGCAAGAGGTTGGAGAAAGAGATATCTAATTAAGAGATAATGCTGGTGGAAGGGTAACTAGTGAGTGGATCAGTTAAGGTTTGAGAATCATCATTCATCATCATCTCAATTAATGCTTGCAAAGGTCCAAGGTCCAAATTGATTGGATATTTGGTAGATTGGAGGGTCTGCTACTGAAACATATAGTCACAATTTCAAATGCAAATTATTATTGTGTATCTTCATCAAAGAATAAAATGCATGAAAATGCATCACAAAACCTCTCTACATTGTTTTGGGCATTTGAATTTTTTGGTTGTCCTGTGGCTCCTATAGTATACCAATTTCCAATGAGGGCAACTTAAAGATGAATTAAAATGAACCACTATTGTAAGATATGAACCAAATATCAATAGCATAAGATCATCTTGACCCAAAAAATGAAGCAGTAACCAAGAAATCTGCAAAAATTCTCTATAATGCACCTATACTGACTGCATGCCCAAAAGTCTATTTACATTTAGAATGGGTAGAGAATTAAACAATTTTTGAAATATTTTATCAAATGCAAACATTTCCTATGTTTCGATGATGATAGTCGCTTAATTAAATTGGTTTTTAATTTCATGGTATTTTGTTATTAACTTGGTTTTTAATTTGTTGTCTTGGGTTGCATGTAAACATTTTCCAATAGAGAATTTGTTAATATTTGATATAAATATCATCACATTCAGCTCAATATTACTATGAAGGTAATGAGAACCTGATGTCCTTTGTGATAATCTGGCTTTGTTATATTGATTACAAAGCTCTCACTTGCACTTATGATATAAGTAAATCTCTTATGTAAAAGAGAGTTTTGTCCCTTTCAATATGATAGAAGGATATGGAGATTCATAAAATTGTGAATATATCAGGGATTTTTTAGGTATTATCATTGGAAATGCAAAGTTATTGAACCATTTAAAAGAATACCTCAGTTAAACATTGCCTCATGAAATGCAATGACTATGGTTGATGCAAAAGAAAAACAAGTGTTTTGAAAAAGGTTTAGAAAATCTTAATCAATTGTACTTGGTAGGCTCAAAGTTTATGAGTTTTTTTTCATTCTCTATTTTCCTACACTAAGGGAAGAACTTTAGAGCAATTTTTTGCAATATATTTTAGTTGGAAATTCATCACAATGTGGAACCATAGACAAAGTTTTCGAATTGTTTGACAGAATGCCTAGAAAAGTAGCCATCTCAATAAATGAAATAAAATGAGAGCAGAATGTGGGCAAACTGGATTTTTGCAAGGAAGATTTTGAAATATTTCAATCTAAAGCACACACTACCACATCGTAACATTGTGAATGTTTGTGAGGTCACATGATTGTGCCAGCTATGGTGAAAATAACCTAAAAATTATTATTATGATGCATTTTAAACCTATGGTTATCAAATGTCAAATGGATATGCATGCAAAATTTCAAACCATTGATAATGAATTTGAATGTTTGATAGAGTCTCTCAATAGCCTGAGCTATTTCATGTTTAAGTATAAAGAAGGCAAATGAAATGTTTGACAGAATACATTGAAGATGCACAATATCATGAAATGGAAAGATTGCAATTATGTTCAAAATCAATTTGTTTCTAAGATTTTATAAAATTTCAAATAAATGTAATTAGAAACATAAAGAAAAATTTCACAACCTTTACAAATATTCATCCCTACAGATATGACCTACTTAAACATTGAAGAAGTTTAATTTATGTGACCTGTTCAATAAAATACATCATAGAAACATCATTGCAAGATATGCTAAGGGAGACTGAAGCGAAACAAAAATTTCACTGGAAAATTAATTCTTCAAATAAAATAAATATTAAAACATCTCCTTTCCTCTTCAAATTAGGTAAGTATACAATACATGAGCTACACAATTGCCTCTTATTACATTATAATTAAACCCTAAAAGATCAGTAGGTAGATTAAAGAAAAATAAAATTCCTAAATACAAAAAACTAAATATCTCCCGTACAAAACTTAGTTGCTTATCAAACATTTTCCAACAACAAATTAATGATGAAAAAAGTTGTAAAACCCAAAACTGTCGTACTGACAATGAAAGTCATCTGAGCTACGCTGCTAATGTGCTAATCTTCCCCACCACTGCAAGAAATAACGATGGAAATGGTGCTATAATTGAGGTCTTGATAAACATGTTCAGATATGGTAGCACATAAATAGAATCCATTAGCGTCGATGTTATAGTGGATGGTGGAGTTGTAGAAATTGACGTGCTTGGAGCTGAGATGCCCTGATTTGGGGGAAATGAAGGGGCTCAAAATGACATGTATGGGGAAATAGATGGGGAAATTGTAGGAATGGAAATTAGGGGTTTTCAAAATGCATGAACAAAAATTGGAGGTTTGGAAAATGCACCTACTTCCATTTTCCAAGCTAAACAAATGCTTGAAATGAACGAATATCATGA
The DNA here is from genome assembly GCA_018584345.1 of Thuja plicata. Classification (NCBI taxonomy): domain Eukaryota; kingdom Viridiplantae; phylum Streptophyta; class Pinopsida; order Cupressales; family Cupressaceae; genus Thuja; species Thuja plicata. Next base: position 221,440 of record MU227827.1, on the reverse strand, counting down.
ACCGTGCCAAATACACCATCTATTACATCTATTTGCAAAATGAATACACCATCTATTACATCTATTGAATAAAGGATTGTATTTAGTTAGGGTGCACTTATAGGTGATCGATTCAAGGCATTCGTGACCCTCCTTTTCAGCTCTTCTTTGGTGTGTAATGGCGTTGCTCTGCTCTGCCGCGCACCATAATGAATTGTAATGAAACCTTTTTTTTAAAGTTATGCTCATGTTCATCTAAATTTTGACCAACTATCCTGGTTGTAGAAATTTAGACAAACACGAGCATGGATTAAAAAAAATCAAAGTTTTCCTTCTACATTTTGACTAAGCAAAACCATTTTGCAAGTTTGTCTGAAATGTTGGTCGAAAACTAGGGTCAAATATACTAGTGTCATATTGTGCTTTGAGAAAATTGGATTTTTGCTCTAAACCATCTTGGAGAAAAATTGATTCTTGTCTATTGTGAGAGATTTTTGCATCACATCTTCATGAGGAGAAGCTCATTAGATTCATGTTGTGAACCTCCAACTTCTTGTGGAGCCATTTTCATCTTCATGAAGTTTTCTTCATTTTCTTCCATTTCTTGGTTTTTACCAACTGTGGGAGGTAGGGATTTTTGGACCTCTAAATTTACTACATATTTTTTTCTTGAAATTGATTTCTTTAAAACCATGGTATGAGAATTAGCATTCCCCACACTTGTGTTTGTTTTCATCACCCGGTTGGACGGGTGTGAGCAATTATGTATTTTGTCATTTGGATTTTGAATTTTTTGTCTTGTTATGCTGCCGAAATTCGCATATGTGCCCAGATTGTGGATTTTATTAGATTTTTGGAATTTTTGGCATAAAATAGGAAACATGTTTCAATTTCATTGATTTCTGAGATATTTGATTTTTGGACATTTTTAGGTTTTCCTCATTTTGCGTGTCACCCAAATTTGTCATTTGAATAGTTTAACATAATACAATTATTAGGGGTGTATAATCCTCCATGTTTACAACCATACTATGATTTTACTTTGAGAATTTCAGATTCATGATTGAATCCATACTCCTTGTAAATTGCCCAGTTGAGTGTATCATGGGCACTGTAATTGTTTTCTTTTTCTTGGATTTTTCCTCCATGCTTGATTTGCGATCGTATTGGAACACATGATGTTGGTTTTTGAGACCATATTGTGAGAAAATTGTGTGTGCCATGATAGGATTCCATGGGGACCTATACTCTTGGTTGAGGTCAATTTGGCACAGTACTATTTTATCTCTCTCCTAGCTTGAGTTTTTGGAGTCTTTGGTGCATCTTTGTATTTTGACCTATATGTGTGGAGTAGTGGGATGGAGTGTTGGAAATGGGTTGAGTAAATGAGAGGGGAGGGGTGAATCAGTTACCAAAAAAACAAATCCAAGTCCCTTAGATGTCTTAATCAAACTTATCACTGTTACTTGGTTAAAATAGATATTGTGTTGTTACTCGATTAACAAAGCAATCTTAAGATATTTAACTATGATTATCCTTTAGTGATTAAGTGAAAAAACATAAAGCATAAATGAAATAACATGTACATAGATGACACCAAGATTTAACATGGAAACCCAATTTGGGAAAACCACCAATGGCAACTAGTTACTATTTTTCACTCTTCTGAAGTGAGCCCTGTTAGGAGCCAACCCTATTAAAGGTTACAAAAAACACTGTTAGGTGTGACCCTGTTAGAGGATTTAATCACCTTGTAAGGAGTGGCCTTGTTAGAGGTCTTCTAACACTTCAATGTAGAAATGTCACCTTGTGAGAGGATTTATGAAAGACTGTTAAGTCTACTCTGTAAAGAGATTTTGGATCACTGCTACAATTGTTAGAGAGTAACAATGGATTGACCTGTTTGATGAAGAAATTGTCTTTACTGATTCAAATATCTGCTCTGTCTTTAAATTAGATCCTCACTAATCAAATATTCTATTGCAACCCTGTTTGGATGTTCTGTCCTTAATCAAAATCCCATCTAATTTTGCCTTGACTCTTCATATCAAAAGAACTCTTCCACTTGTTACTTCTTACACATTCAATCCAAAATTGACCTTGTATAAATATGATAGGCCTTTTCAAGTCGGCTTAAATAACCTTCAAAATAAATAAGAAAACTTAAGTTTGTCGGCTGCATATAACCAATTAAACATAAAGTGCAAATTGTAGTTAGTCGGCTTACACTAAATGCATAACTCGGTTAACACTGTAATCCTTCAATGCCCAACCGTTACTGTATTGCCCGAGTGAACTTGGTTAGAGCTAAAAATCACTTTGGTCTTCTTCAATGCCTGAGAGAACTTGGAATACACTGACTATGCTCAGTTTAGGTTTAGACATTTGTGTAACATCATTACATTTATGTATACATCAATGACAATAAAAAATTGAATAGTTTTCATCAACAATCTCCCTCTTTGGCATTGATGGCAACACAACATGTCTTAATACAAATAATTTTAGAGAAACAGAAACAAGGATAAAATTTTATTAATTTCCTTAGCTTCATTTTGATTTTCATCCAAAAAACTCCCCCTGTCTTCACAATTACTAAATTACAGATTTCTCCCTCTTACATCAATCTCTGTTTCTGATAAAATTTCTCCCTTTGTCATCAATAATATTTTCCTTTAATAATTTCTTTGGCATGACATCAATAATCTCTCCCTCTTTGACATCCAAATGCCAAAGACTCTATCCAATGAAATTGTGGTGTACCTGATGTACTGATTCATATGCAATGATCTCTAACAATCTGCATCAACATGTTAAATCTGTTCTGTAGCTTGGTTGATGCATCACTAATCTATCCATTAGTGAGCCTTAGTTAGGGGAATTTCCCCTAGCTTTCCTCTAAGATACAAGAATGCATCCTTAGGTAAAGGTTTTATGAATACGTCTGCAATTTGTTCTTTAGTATTCACATATTCCAGCCTTACTTCCTTGTCCTGAACCAATTCCCTCAAGAAATGATACTTTATTGCAATATGCTTAGTCTTAGTATGCATCATAGGGTTCTTTGAAATGTTAATTGCACTAGTGTTGTCACAGTAGATAATGACTGATTCTTTGATTTCCTCCTTCATACCTGACAACAACTATTTGAACCATATGATATTTGAACAATTTACTGCTACAACAACATACTCTGCCTCTGTTGTAGACTGAGAGATGCAATTAAATTTCTTGCTGGTCCAAGAGACTAACCTCTTTCCAAGAAATAATGCTCCACCACTGGTGCTCTTTCTGTCATCAACACTACATGCACAATAAGCATCAATAAATGTCTTCAAATCAAAGTTTCCTCCTTTCTTATACCATAATCCATAATCTTTAGTACCCTTAAGATATCTCAGAATCCTTTTGATAGCCATCAAATGATTCTCTTTAGGATTAGCTAAAAACCTTGCAACAATACCAACTGCTAATGTAATATCAGGTCTAGTGTGAACAACATATTGAATTTTACCAATCATGGATCTGTAGATAGTTTGATTTACCTCCTTTGAATCATCATCCTTAGACAACTTATGTCTAGTAGACATAGGTGTCCCAACTGGTCTGAAATCTTCCATTCCAAATTTCTTCAGTATCTCTTTGATGTATTTAGACTGGGTAATGTAGATACCATCCTTCATCTGATGAACTTGTAGACAACCAAATAATTTGATTTCTCCAAACATAGACATCTCAAATTCCTTACTCATAGCTTCAGAGAATGCTTTGCATAAATCATCATATCTAGTGAATAATATACCATCAACAAATATATCTGCTAATAGTATCTTGTTCTGAGGTCCTTCTTTGATGTACAAGCTACTATTGTCATTAGTTCTCTGAAATCTAATAATTACTAGGTAACCATGCAATCTTTCATACTGGGCTCTAGGAGATTTCTTCAGTCCATACAAGGCTTTGTGCAATTTGCAAACTATATTTATTTTGTTAGGATCAAAAAAATCTTCAAGTTTCTCAATATAGACTTCCTCTTCTAGAATTCCATTCAAGAATGTAGATTTTACATCCATTTGGTATACCTTGAATCCTTTATGTGCTGCATATATCAGAAGAGTTCTGACTCCTTCAAGTCTTGCAACAGGAGAAAAAGTTTCTCCATAATCAATACCCTCTTCTTGAGAATATCCTTTACACACTAATCTTGCCTTGTTTCTAGAAACTTCACCTTTTTCATTCATCTTGTTTTTGAAAACCCACTTAATACCAATCACTTTCTTGTCTTTTGGTCTAGGTACAAGAGTCTAGGTTTTGTTCTTTTCTATCTTCTCAGTCTCTTCATTGATGGCTTCTATCCAACTTTCATCATTCAACGCATATTTAATGGATCTTGGTTCAATATCACTAACAAAACATGTACCTTTAAGTTTGTTCCTTTTCATTATACCTTCTATCTGATCTCCAATTATTTTCTCAGGTGCATGATGCCTTCTGACATATTTGGCAAGTACATGTTCCTTCCTTTTTGATTATGGGCTTTACCCACTTGGCTCACTATGCTCAAACATGATGTTCTATTCTTCTGAATGATACTCAGGTTCCACTATCTGAGACTCAGGTGTCTCTATCTAAGACTTAGGTGCCTTTGTATGTGAATCAATTCCCTCTGTCCATGACTTGGTTTCTTTAGCCTGAGACTCTGTTTCAATAGTGAGCAACTCAGGTTGCACAGGTTGCAACAAGGTTTGTGCTAATAAATTTAGTGGTTGACATGGTTGTTGTCCAATCACTATTTCCTATGTCTTAGGTATAGTATCAGGATCATAATACACAAAGTTTATGAGGTCAGACTCTTTACTGATCTGTACTTCACTTCTCTCTGCAAACTCATCAATCTGTACATGTACACTTTCTATGACTTTATGAGTAGCAATATTCAAACATTTATATGCTTTGATTTTACAGGAGTAGCCTACGAATATACCTTCATTACCTTTTACATCAAATTCTCCATTTCTTGCTTCCTTCAATATGTAACATTTACTTCCAAATACTTTGAAATATCAAACATTGGGTTTGTAGCCATACCATAATTCAAAAGGTGTCTTCTCAGTACCTTTCTTTAGCTGAACTCTATTCAAGGTGTGATTTACAGTGTTGATAGTTTCCTTCCAGTATTTGGTTGCAACATTCTTTTCAATCATCAAGGTTCTTGCACAATCCATAATAGATCTATTTCTTCTTTCTGCTATCCCATTTTTCTATGGTGTACCTAGGGTAGATACTTGTCTCTTGATTCCTCTTTCATTGCAAAATTCATTGAACTCATTAGAAATGAATTCACCTCCTCTATCAGATCTTAAGCATTTAAGTTTCTTCTTTTTTTCCTTCTCAACTCTGGCAAGGTACCACTTAAACTTCTAAAATTCTTCTGATTTTTCTTTGAGATTCATAACATTCATCATTCTAGAATGGTAATCAAAAAATATAATGAAATACTTCTCTCTTGTGTAACTTGTTGTTGCAATTGGTCCACATAGATCAGTATGCACTAACTCCAAGAATTCTTCAGTATTGTAATTCTTGCTCTTAAAACTAGTTTTGCCCATCTTCCCAGTTTGACATTGTTTGCATATTGCCAATTTAGGTTTCTTCATAATAGAAATACCTCTTACTCTTTTGTTTTTGCTTATGTTGACCAGTTTATCAAAATTCACATGACACAATCTTTTATGCCATAACTAACTTTTTTCTACTTGTGCAATAAAACATGAACTTTCAGTGAGATCAAGATAGAATAGATTACCTTTTGTTTTCCTGCCAGTTCCAACTAGGTTTCCCTTACCATCCAGGAGCTTGGCCTTATCATTCATGAATTCTATCTTGAAACCAATGTTATTCAGTTGTGCCACACTTACTAGATTACACCTTAGTCCTTCAACCCAATAAGCATTATCACATTTGATTTCTTCAGTTAGAGAAATACAACCTTTACCTTTCACATATCAAGGTTTATCATTCCCAAAACTGACACTCCCACCATCATAGTGCTCAAGATGTTCAAATTTAGTTTTATCACCAGTCATGTGGCGAGAACAACCACTATCAATTATCCAAGTGTCATTTTTGCTAATATGAGAGTAAAGTGCAGTCTTTTCATTATCTTCATTGTCTGACTCATCCTTAATAGCAATGTAAACCATTTCATCTTCATCTTCATCACTATCATAATCTTTTGCAATATAAAAAGATTTGTTACCTTTGTCCTTGTAGCTTTTGTAACTTTTGAAATCTTTCTTGCCTTTGTACTTGTTGAACTTTCTCTCACCTTTGTCTTCTTTGTTTGGACACTTAGCATCAATGTGACCAGCCTCATCACATGAAAAGAAAATCAATGGTATTCTTCCTTTGTACTGTCCTTTTACTTTGAAAAATCTATTTGCAAGTAATGCTTCAATTATTTATTTATCTTCATCATCAAAATGTTCATCACTATCATTGTCAATCTGTTTTCCTTTTGATTTTATATCAACCTTACCAAGGTTTAATTTAGCTTTGAATGCAAACTCAAAATTGCTAGGATTAGGAGAATAATTGTCAAAATTGTCCAACTCAAAAGTTGTAAGCCTTCCAACCAATGCATCTAGAGTTATATCATTA
>MU227827.1:169646-188245 GCA_018584345.1 Thuja plicata | reverse complement strand
TCATACAATTGAATTTAGATTTCCATACTATATGTTTCATTGCATCCTTGTTTTAATATTGAGTAATTGCGCTTTAATTGGACTATAAACCATGCTATTTAAACCAAGGGCCAATCATGAAGTTCCTCATCTATTTCATCCTAGGAATATTCTATGTAAAAATCATGTTGATATTTGATATTTCTATAAATGTCGTGAGACTACCATGGGACCAAAGATCATTCAGACCATTAAATACTTGTCCCAATCATTATGAATTACTCATTAATGCTAAGAGGCATTCTAGAATGGAAACAAGAGGTGGAGCATAATGATAATATGTAATAATTACTGTTATATTTCAAAAAAAATTGCTTCCATGTACATAATAAATAAAATAGCTAAGGTAAAACAAAATAAATTATAAGTTAATTAAATAATTTCAAATAGGATGTATTTAAAATCTATGTACTAATTGCTAATATAATGAAAACCAGAGACAACAAAGACTAGTATTAGAAAATGGGACTTGGTAAGATCATGGATTATAACATTGCTATTTGGACATGGACTGAATTGATGACCTTAAAGAGGAAAAATTGTTACAATTCAATTAGAGCGTGTAAAATCAAATTAATTTTTTTTTTATCTGACTAGAGGGGAATGATCAAAACATACCATTTGATTGTGAATCATCTGGAAATGCCATTATTTTCTAATTTTATCTATAATTATTTATAGTGTTCCAATGAGTTATGATGCACTGAGATCTCAAGTGCATTGGAAGCCAGTTATGATGCACTCTAAATTACTACACAACCAATTGTCTCCACTCCTAGTTCAGTAGAATTTTTGATAGATGATACATTGAAGATGAGGCCTTTTAACTTTTGCCACCACTTGCAAGTACTACATAAATCAAGAAAAGTAACTTTTGCTACCACTTGAAAGGACTACACAACCAATTGTCTCAACTCCTAGTTTGGTTGATGTAGGAATATTGGAAATGAACATTTGTAAATTTGGTTGCATGGGAATATTGCTAAAAAATTAAATGATAAGTTCTGTCCTATGCATATAAAATTGAAAGATATGGTTGCTAAAAAATTGGAGTCAGTATTCTATTGTTATATTCTAAGAATCGATTTGTGAAGAGAATGACAAATAGAAGGAATGGTGTTTCATTTAGTTCTGATTAGCATCATATCTTTGAATTTTCTTTCTTTTAGTATCACTTAGTTAGAAATTGTTTTTTTATCTAAGTTCTTTGGTCAACTATACCATCTAGAATATTAAGAAAATATTGGAAAGTTAGTCAAAATAAAATATGCCATGATTAATGGACCATAGATGGCAATGATGTGACATGGGGAAGATCAAAATTCTCAAAAATTTGATAGATCAAAAGGTGTTTTCTCATAAGATATATAGATCCATAGAAATCTACCAATGATTATCATGTGTAAAGTAGTCTGCAGGAGACCATATCACTTTGGAAGATCAACACATTGAAAATGACTTCCTAGACTGGTCTATAGATGCTCTGATATTATACTCAACACTTGTACAACACATGGCCAACTAGACCAGTAAAAATTCTTGGGTGAACATAGAATTTGACAAGTGATAAACATTTTATGATCGCAACTTCTAAAAGCTAAACACTATAGAACCACCTATACTTTAACATTAACATTGCAATGCTTAGCCAAGACAACAAAGATAAAATATTTAACCCCAGAGTAAATATGCAGCCACAGAACCCAAGCAGTCCCAGATGTTTTTGTCTCTCAACTACATTCAAGCTCACAAAAAACATAGCTTTGTTTCCATCACGAAAATGCCTTTTTTTGGATCACTTTTCCATCATAACTACTTTTTCACAACAGCTACTTCAACATTTTGGTGCCAAATAAATTCTCAAATGAAACAAGCATATCAAATTATAGAATATCTTCAAAGGAATTCTTAAGCATCAAATTAGTGATATCTTCAAAGGTGTTCTTAAGCATCAAATTGATAAATTTAGATATGAACAGGCTAGTGTGAAAAAATGGTATATGCAATTCTATTTATGGGGCACAACCATACTTAAGGCATAGATGCACTAAAAGACATTTTATGGGATGCAATTGGCTCCAATGATCATTCTACATCTTTAGTAGCATCCAAGTGTGATCAAAGTTTGATTCCAATTTAGTTTCAGTGCTTTCCTGGATGAGTTATTAAATAATTAATTACTATTTCACTAACGTGATCTAATGTTGAGAAATCATAAACAGACTACTTAGTGTACTAGTTCGTTAGAGAGGTAATGAAATGTATTAAAAGTTGCACACCTAGTTAAAGGTGGCTTTGTGTATGAAACATTATTATTATTTCAAAATAACAATTTTGAGGGGAAAAAATATTATAATTTTGAATTGAAAATTCTCTCCAAAAAATCTATAAAAGGTGTTGGGGCTCATTTGTGCATATGTTGAAGATTTTTGTAACAAAATGTTGGTGGAATGAACTTGCAAGTACTCCCTAAAAATCATTTGAAGACCAAAACCTTCATTTTATTGCTAGTTTCAGACTGTGTCGTATTACACGGATTTATTCTTACTGCACAAAATTGTGTTTACATTGTATTTCTAAGGGAACCAGATCTAGTGGTCACCTAATCCATTTTTTTAGAATTGATTTTATCCTTGAGAAAATGATACTTAATGGGGACAACATATACTTCACACACTATCAGAGAATCCACATTATTGGGACTAAGTAGAGTTAAACATTGACATAAGCAGCACCATTTCATTTTCCATATTATTGGGTTCCCATTTCAAACTCTAATGAGATAAGTAAGAAAGCAGAGTTGTAGGATGAATCGTTGTACCCAGATCCATTGTTGGTTTCTCTTTTAAGATCCTTCTTCAAATGAAGATTTACAGTAATAATGGTAGGGTTGTAATCACCAGCAGTATTGTTTCCAATTATGTTGTTTCACCATTTGAAATTGAGTTGGAAGTACTTGCTATAGAGATGAACTGAGATGAATCTTTACACTGTTCTTTTTGAGGGAGAGGACTGATTGCAACCTGTATAGCTCTACATTGATTTACTACTATTTGGGATTAAAATAAACATTTATGTTATGGGACTGATTTCCATTGTTCTCCCTTTTGTTAGCCATGAATGCTTTCCAACTTAGCCTCTCGTGATCCATGGATGGATGCCCGGATCCTTGAAGGGAAAACTCAAGAATGTGTGTTATACGTTCCGAGGGTGTGTTAGATTGTCTAGGAACCTTTGGAAGATTTGATAAGTCTTCTTCTTGTGTGTGACCACGTGGATGTTTGTTATGTTATCTTGCATTGGTTTATTGCTTATGTTACTATTATGTGATGCACATAGTACCTGTTGATTTTTCCATGTTAATTTTTTTTATTAAGTGCATATTTAACCCTGTGTTCCAAGGGTTCCTTGGCGGGGCATTACATCTATTCTAAAATCCCCTTCTAAAAATATAATCATGAATCTTTCTGCCCTTTTGTTGAGATGATAAATGGGCACACACAAGAAACACACTAATAGTCATAAACATCTCTGGATTTATACCCCACAATTACATTTTTGATGCAATTGATTCAAGGTCCATGTTGAGAATAACCAACAATTATTGCATACTAATTAATGATATTAAGCTTGATTTTTCATTTTCCATTGGACAGAATAACATCATAGCCTCATCACATCTCACATTCTGAGCCTAGCCAACAACCAATGTTCGCCATAAGACCACATCTCTTTGAGGATTTTTTTTTCAAATACTTGGCGTACCCCCTATCCATAATCCCCTATCTCAAACACATGTCCACAAAAGCATCGATTCCATCCTTTCTATGATAGATAATGTTTGTATCTTTTTTTCTAATCTAAAATCAACCTAAACAACCCCCCCCAGAAAAAAAATAAAATAAAAAATAAAAATAAAAATAAAAAATAAAATTAAATAAAAAAATAGGAAGGGTGGAGTTTGCTTCCTACCTCCTAGATCAGAGAATAAATTAAATGCTTCATTAATGTGATAACGCTCTATCATTAATCCCATAATCATTATTCCTATATAATTGAAAAAGTCATGCAAGCCTGTCATGCAAGAGTAATGGTGCATGCTAAATTTATAAATTCTTATATCATTTGTATTTAAACATCAAATCACACAAAAAATGTTTAAAGATACTTTACTTATCCTATAAATAACCGAGAAATCATTAATTAATTTAGATTAATCATTAATATAAGAGAGGCCTCAATTACCAATTACACCTTAATATTAATTAATATCTTTTTAAATAGTAATTTGATTAAGTTTGAGTAATCTTAATAATAATAATTAGCCGATAGGCTATATTGCGTGATCTTTTGGGAAATACCTGTCTGACGCTAGGAAACCATAGTTTCATGCGAAACCATTGTTTGATGCAATGAATGCATATCAATATAGATTTGTTTAGATTTGATTTTATTTCATAATATCTACAGAGGTTATCATTATTATGATTGAGAAACCACGTGTTGATGATGAATCAACATTTTGGCTTTTCCTCTTCCATCAGCAAAATCAGATCCCGAATCGCTCATGTTTTCATTTACAATGTGGCTCTTTCTCCTCTGCTCACATACCTCTATAAAAAAATTGCCAAAAAATCTCTAACTACTTGGTGCTCTGGTCTTTCTAAAATCAGAGGATGGCCAAGATATTGAAAAGCGTAGCAGGCGATCTCTGGCCAATGTTCCTGAGCCCGAACTTTGAATCCGTCAAGAATTGCAGTAATAACTGTGAAATCCCAAGGAAAGTCAGAATGAAGTGCTAGGAAATGCTTGTGGCCTCCACAGCGGTGCGCATGCCAGTGCTAAAACTGATTGACCAAGTTTCGCATCTCATAGACTACCACAACCTCTAGAATGTGTAGAAGCTCAAGTTCAAATACGCCTTCAACATTGATGCTGCATCATTGTTTCCTTCATCTAATGGTGATGAACATACTGTTGAATTTCATGTTAGTAGGCCTGCATTAGAACAAATGCTAAAAATTTTACTAAAATCTATTGTGTTTTCTATTTTTTGAATTTTTTTGAAATTTGGTCACAGGTGCATTTTACATGGAGAATAGAAGAGTCTGATATACCGTGAATCTAGGGTGGATTGATTTTGAAGGTGTTTGCAGATATTTTGACCTCCTCTAATGTCTTCTTTCATCAATGATATTTATTATTTTCTCTGCAATTTTCTATATGTGATGGATCGAACATAGCAGTTGTTTGTAGAAGACTCTTTGAATGAATTGTTTTCCTGATTCAACAAGTTTTACCCAATGTATTTTTTATCATTTTACTAAATGCATGACTGTGATCCCTTAGAAGATTTATATCATTCTAAAATCTTGATTCTCTTATCTTAACATATGCACCATAAAACACCCAATGTCCTATCATCATAATCTACAAATGTAACTCAAACATGAAATTTCTCAAATCATTAACTCAACTTCAACAGAACACCCAAGCTTGAAATTTGAAGTGCATAAATATTACAACAAAGAGTTCCATTACCACTAATCGAAACATGAAATTTCTCTAATCTTTAGCTCAAATTTAATGGAACACCCATGATTGAAAACACACAACCATTACAACAAAGAGTTCCATTGAATCAAGTCCTTTTTCCTTTACCAAAAAAATCTACGAAGTCTAGAGATCCACAAGTCTTTCCATGAGGAGGATTTTCAGCAAGCATATTGTAGGGGAAATAAAAGTGCATCCCTCCTATGTTTGGCATGGAGTGTCTAAAATTGGAAATGACAGATAAACTACAGCTACCATGGCATATTGGTGGCAGCAAAGCCATTGACACAAGTGTCCCTAGCACAAGATCACTTTTCATCATCCCGAACTACAAATAAATCAGTCTACTATATATTACAGAGGCCACACTAGAAATATTGACACTACCAAAGCTATATACAGAAAACTCCAGAAAATGTCCAAATTAAAGATGGTTTCCAATTCTTTCATCGAGCCTTCACACTTGTACCTTAGTATGGAGCATTATCAGTACCACCACTCCGCTTTTTATGCAAACATTCAAAATTTCTCTGCCATTTTATATATCTCCTCAGTTAACTAGAAAAAGAAAAAAATTACACATATGTTGAGCAACGGGCTGCGAAACTACCTAAACCAAGAAAACAACCATTAAAATGTAGTTTAGTAAGTTTGAGAGTTGCATGCGTAATTGTTTATGTGGAGGTCATACATCTGTTCACTGAAACCATTGCAAACGGTGGAAATTAATCCACTGTAAACATGGCAAAATGTTTTGTAATTGCAGGAAATATACAATTATTATAAATTTTTTTATTTTTTTTAAAACTATACAGTTATTTTATTACCTAATTATTATGGTACAATTCATTATCAATAATATTCATTTTAGAATTAACTATAGGGCTTAACATCTTTTCATTTTACATTTTATATTCTGGGTTATATTGTTTTAATTTTACATTCATTTTATTTATCTAATTATTTATATAAATTTTAAAATTATTTGAGAATTTTAATTACAAGACAAAAAATCTTAAAAATATAAATAAAATTACAATTTGTAATTTATTTTTAAACATATGTTAAATCACAATTTTTTTTTTTTTAATTTTTACAATTATAAACCAAACTAATTACTTCCATAGATTTTAAAACATTGTAGTGCTAGTTTGAAGAAATTTAAAGTCAACAAAATTTTGTCTCTTTGAGAATGCCAATCTCCTTTACATATTGGTATCTAGAGACATATACCAGTTGAGTTGCCTATCTCTAAATTTGTTCCTTCATATATTGTTCATGAATGCAAATCACCACAAGAAAGAAGAATCACAAAGAATGGTCGATGAATAATAAACTCAAAGAATACTAAGTTTCTATGTGGAAAAGCAAATGGAAGATGAATTTAATTCATTCCTTACCTGAAGAGCGAACCAAAAAAAAATTCAAGTCTATGGATTGAACTCCAAGAAAGAGGACTCCACTCCAAGAAGAACATAAGGTCTCTCTAAACAAAAATAAATCAATACAACCTACTAGCTTTTGTTCCATGAGAAAGGCATGCAACTGTTGGTTATTATACTATCAGTGGACAAGATGAACGAATTTAAGCTATCAATAAGGAAGGGAAAGACAACAGTAAGGATGTTGAGAAAAAATGGGTAGAGTTTTCATGAAAATATTAGAATCGGGCCCTAACAAAATATAATAAATAATAGAAAACACTGCAAGACCAAAACCCCCAATAGAAAATGGACATTGTCTAAATACCTTTCATTTAATGTGCTTTGATTGTGTTGTCTTGTCATTTACACTTTAATACACTTACTTTTATTATGTAAAGCTTCAGTTATGCTTTAAAATCAAACACCTATCAGCACAGAAGTCCAAGGAGGATTTGCCACTCTCTACAACTTTTGAATCAACTGATACAAGCCTAATAATTTAAATGTATTTCCCTATCAGCGTACCCCTTGCACCCTCTTCTGGTGCAAGTGCTAGTTAATAGTATCTTATGCCATAATTGACTACGATAAATTATCATTGATAACAATGATTAATGGACATTCAAAATTTCCATTAAATATATTTTAAATCCAATATTAACAATTCCTACCCAAAAAGAGGGAAAGAGGAGGTTTGCTCAAATTGCCAGTTTGGAAAGAGGAGGTTTTCTCAGGGAAGAGGGTTACGAGGTTTAAAAGAGGGAAACAGATTGAGGAGGAGACCTAGGAGGAGATGTAGGACAGCCAGGACATTATGCAAGAGGAGAGAGACAAAAAAGAGGAGAATCAGGGGAGGGAGAATGAGGAGGCTGATAAGAATCAGGGGTTTGAGGAGTATGGCGTTGACCATTACACTTGCAAAATCACTGGTAAAAACAAGAAAGTTGTTTGGAGGAGTTTTGATACGGTCTCTGCTAAAATGGGAATCTTTGCTAAAATGGGGATAAAGAGAGAAATAATTAAGACTTTGGTTAAGAAGAACAAGGAGGGCATAATCCAGATGGAAGAGTTAATTGATCCAGCTTAAGTGATTCTTAGCGACAATGCAAGGGAGGATCCTCAAATGGATGTGCTGAACAATGCTAAAAACAGTGTCATTGATAGTTACAGAACCACTAAATGGACTTTCTTTGAAATCTATGAGCTGAAAAAAAGAATGGACAGGATGGAGAAAGAAAACATTAAAAACAATAACAAGAACATAGAGGAGGATGGGGAGCTAGATAGAAAAGTGAACAAGTTGAAGAAAAGGGTCAAAAGTATTCAGGAATATCTGGATAAAATAGCTGAACGAAGCTACAATATCCTAAAAGCATCAAATGATAACATTAAGTTTCTTATTGCCAAGATTGAAGAGCAAAGGGGAAGCAAGGAGGACCAGTCATCGAGCCGTGGTAGGGATAAGTCACCTGAAGAGGGAACAAAGAAGAGGACAAGAGCCGCCATAAAGAAGATGGAGAACCTAGAAGCTGATAAAGACCTGTCCGACCTGAAAGAGGTTGCGGGTAGAATGACTGAGCTGGAGTTTCGTGCTGCTGAGATTCTCAGAGAAATTGCCCGATTTGCGTCCCTGGATTTTTTGCCTGGTCTTTTTGGTTTCGTCCCTGGCTTTATGTAATATCTGGGACTGTTTTGTTTGGATGTTGGCTTGCTTGTTCCTTTTAGGTTGATACTTATCATTATTACGCTTTCATTTTTTTTATAGCTCTGTAGGGTTTCAGGAACCCATCAAAACTTGTTTTCCTTAATAAAAAACAATTCCTGCCCAAAAGTGGTAGGTTTGTTCAAGTTTATGTATAGAATTTGAAAGTTTAAATTAATAGTTGACCTTAAAAATGTTAGTTTGTTTTTAATTAATAAAATAAGAAATTACTTAGGTTTACAAAATATGTAGATAATATATTTCATTTTGTGTGGAAAAAGACAATTTAAACTTTAAATCTATTAAAAGAAAATGTTTGATTTATTTTGATATGAAAGAGATAGTACAATAATCATAAAGTAAAGATGCATGTTATAGGTGGTCGAGATATTTGAAATTAATAAATATTAACATAATTTGAAAACAAAGGTAAACTCAAAATGTAAATTCACAATTTAAGTAAGATTATTGTATGGTTAATAGTGTTAATTGATCACTTGAATTTCTTCAGTAAACCAACTTGTAAGTAGAATGAAACCAAGTTTAAAATGTAAACCAACTCGTAAGTAGAATGAAATCAAGTTTAAAATGTAAACCAACTTGTAAGTAGAATGAAATAAAGTTTAAAATGGAAAAATATGACTCAATGGTCCCCTTAAGACTTGAACAAATACTTTAGTGCTAGACTTGAAATGCTAAATACAATGTCTCTTTGATTCTCCATTCTTTTTGGTGTGATTATTGCTAGTGTATTGTTTTTGATTAAGATAAATACATGTTTTGAAAGGACCCCGAAACCTTTTACAATAAGCTACTATATTGTTTTTTATTAAGGTAAATTGCTAGTGTATTGTTTATTGTGACATTCTACCTCTTTATTCCCCTTTGGTCAACAAGGTTGATGCTTATATTAATTGGTTTTCTAATTTGTATAACCATTTCAATATAGCCAAAAATCTTATTTTTGACTTTCAAAGCATGTACAACCTTTAGGGAAACAATTCTTTATGACTTGTTTATGGGTTTCGAAGAGTTCCTCCTCTCTAAATGGTTGTCCATTTTCAATCCATTTGAATTTTTGTGATGTTCTAGAAATTATGTGACAAGCCTTTAAGATGAATAGACCTACTTTATAATTTTTCATGATTTAAGTTTATTTTTTTGCCTTTATGTTAAAAATAAAATATAGCTTCTACTACATAATTGGTTGTTTATCCACATATTCAAATTTATTTTGATGGTATTATAAACAATGTCTAATTTAATCTTAAGATGTGATTAATTACCACCTACATTTTATGTACAATATCTTTTTTCAAATATTACATATAAACACTTATTTATCAACACTAATGGCGACAGGAGCGGCTAGGGTTTCTAATGGTGATGGGAGCTCTGAGGGCATCATGGTGGCGATAGAGGAAGGAGATGATGCCAATGGGGATGGGGATACCTGGCGGGCTGTGTTGCAGACGTTCCCCACAGGACACTTGGGGTCTTTGTGGGCTGTGTTGCAACCGTTTTGCCTGCGGTCTCGGTGCTCTATTCTTCCACTTATGGGGGAAGAGTTCCATGCCATGGCATTTGGCAGGGGTGGTGTGGTGGTGGGCCATTCTCTTACTGGTGTATCTCGGGAGTTTTTCTGGTCCCAGATCATTTTGCCTTTCTTTGGGTGTTTCATTGTTCTTCTGCCCAGGATTCTTCCTTTGCCCCGTGTTGTTGGGCGAAGGGGCTTTGTTGGGTGGTTTTAAGGAGTGGGATCTTGGGTAATTTCTCTTTGGTTTGGGGCTTCCCTGCTGAGGCCTCTTAGCCTTGTTCAATGGTGCTACTCGAATGCTACCTTTTTTACCTTGTGGAGTAGAGACTGTTGGTGGGGATATCCCCCAAGCCATTTCAAGCCCTTGTTTATGGGGCTTTCGTTGCTGTCTCTTCTCCCTTTCCCCCATGGGCTCCTATGGAGATGGAGAGTTTTCAAGTGACTCTAGTTATGGTATGGCCTGAATTTCCTTTGTCCCTCTCTTCTACTTTTCTTATTGAGGTGGTGGCTTCTTGTGTTGAGGTGAAGTCTGGCCGTGTGGATAATATGGATGGTAGCTAGTTGGGGCATCTCCTTTATCAAGGATACTTGTTCCGGGGTTTTTGTAGAAGTTGGCCTATCCTTTCTATTTTTGAGATCTCCATTTACCCTATTGAGGTGGGTAACGCTCCTGTTGAGGTGGAATGGATTTCTCTTGGTGATGTCCGAACTAGCAGATGGACAGTTTCTTTTGTGGGAAGATTAGAGGTTATTATGGTTTATCTTTCTTCTTTTTCTCACATTGTCACCTCTATGGGGTTCGCCTCTAGAAGGAGTTGTTTGGTTTTGGGGACCAAGTCAAAACCCTTGCTATTTTTTCCAGATATCCTTAAAAACATATTATCCATTCTCGCTATCCGTTTAGTGGCTACCTGTCTTGGTGTGGGGAGCCAGCTTCATCCCTTGTTGTGGATTAAGTTGTAGCCCTCAGAGCCTGGTCTGGACAGCGTGGATGTCATTCCCAGGTTGCTGTCTGGTTGTTGTCTTTTTGTTGCTGGGTTTCATGTTTATTTTAGCTTTGTGCAGCTTCTCGTCTAAGTGGGGTATTAGATCCCCCTCAAAATCTGTTTGTACAGGGTTCCGGGACCCCTTCAAAACCTGGTTCTGCGGCCCTGTGGTGGCCTATTTCATTTGATTGGCTCTATCCTTTCAGTCTGGGCATTATTTCTGATCTTTCGCTCTGTTTTGGGTTTCATGCACCGTTTAAAACCCTTTTTACCTAATAAAAAACAAAGGAAAGTGTAGGGAACTTTAAAATTATGTATGAAGATTGTTGAAATTTCAATGTATAACAACAACAAAAAAAATTGTTAAAGTTTTTACAATGAATAAGAACAATAGAATTTTTTTCTTCAGAAAATAAGAGTATGCATATAAATATAATCTTAAATCAAATAACATAAACTCTTTGATCGAATGAAATCTACTTTTTCTATTGTACAAAAGTGCTTTGAACAAGGTAGAGAATACAAGTTGGATACAAATATCATGGATTTGGAAACAAGTTGGACACACAACAAACCAAATGACCTTTCTAAACATAAAGACATGCAAAATTATGAACATAAACAATGATAATAGAAAGCCATGCAAAATCATGATCATAAATAATGAGTAGATGTTGACTTGAGAGAAGGGTACAAAATAGTGGTAAAAAATGCATACCTACTTTGTTTTGGACGATATTCATACTAAAAATCTTGAATTTGTATATGGGTCTATCAGAAGAGATACAATGAATCATGAAAATCAACAAATATCGAAACAAACTTCACTCCTAGAGCCCTATTTTGTAATTCTAAGAACTTTATCCCACATCCACCTTCCCCAAAACTATTTTTGACCAACCCACTAACTCAAACACGAACCAATACCACAACTAGTAACTTAGTAGGTCTTTCTTTTTGACCTTCATAATAATCTTAATCAACCCCTTGATTAATAAATGCACCCAAAATAATATTAATCAACTAGTAACATAGTAGGTCTTTCTTTTTGACCTTCATAATAATCTTAATGTACTCCTATGTGGCTCTCATGTGTATGTGTATATATATACACATATACACACATTACGTGTGTCTATATACACATGCGTATATATATACATGTGTGTATATACATGTGCATGTATATATACATGTGTGTGTGTGTGTGTATATATATATATATATATACATATATACACACACACACACACACACACACATATATATATATATATATATATATATATAGACACACACACACACACACACATATATATATATATATATGTATATATATAGTCACAGATTCCATGAAATATTAAATTTGGTTTATATATGCACGCACATATGTATATATACACACGTATATACACACATGTGCACACACACACACACACACACACACACACACATATCCTTATAGCCATATAATATATATCTTTATAGTCACGGATTCCACAAAATATTAAATTTGGTTTTCTAAAAATTAGAATTCCCATTCCACTTATTTTGAAATTCCAATTCCACCTATTTTGGTGGAAGATGTAAATTCCCATTTTGAGGCAAAATTGAAATTTTGAAATTCCAATTCCAATTTTTTGTATGGACACAAACATGAAATTAGAATTTCCTGAAATTAGATAATGCCAATTCTAGAAAACAAAGGGGCCTAATAAAGGAACTATCCCATGCCTTCTAAGGAAGAGGCTTACTTATTTAGTAGATGCTAAATAGTTGCTTTTAAAGATACAAACCCCATAAATCTTTGCATTTTCTTCTATGGTAATCCATGAGGAACAAAATAATATAAGCAACATACACGAGTTTTCCCTTACATAAATTGCATAAATTTCTTTAAAACAGAGAACCACATTATAATTTATAAATGTGACATTTTGACATTCAAACATGATCAAAATAATATAAGCAACACACAGGAGTTTTCCCTTACATAAATCGCATTAATTTCTTTAAAACAGAGAACCACATTATAATTTATAAATGTGACATTTTGACATTCAAACATCAACATTGTAAGAAATGAAAAAATCAACTAAAACTTTACTACACAAAAAGAATCGCATAGCTAGGAGATCATGTATCTGAGAATATTACCATTTAAGATTTCCAGCCAAGAACATAATTTGGAGCTCGTGCCTTCATCATATTTACATAGAAGAAGTAGCTAAGCAACTACAACACAGATTCCTGAAATATTTTTGCCAACTGTGCACAAAAATACTTTGGTACCAAAAGTACGCAACTAAAAATAGATGTAGGATAGTAACTACACATTAAGTTGGAATAGGGATATTGCCAATAATTGGTTTGCATGCAAGTTGGAAAACAATCGGAATAAGTATACTGTAACGGTTCTGACAAAGACTGAAACCCAATCATCAAGTAACTGATAACTGTTGGGTTTCCTTTGTTGAATTGATTCTTATTCCCTATGTTTGCTGCGATAGTCAGAGATATATGTAACAAGGTTGTTGTGCATGGCTGCATGTTGAAAAGTCTAAATAAAAGTGTTTTCCTTGCTTGTAGAGTGGATGTAGGCTTTTTGGGATGAACTAATATAAATCTTTGTTTTTTTTTGTGTGTGTGTGTGTATTCTATTTTTTGTTTATTCTTTTTATTTCAAATCTGTATCTTTCTTTATATCTCAACAGTTGGGAAAGGTTGATGTGGGCATCCTTTCACAAATTTGTACTTGGCTGCAACCTTACTCCCAATTGATAGGAAGGGTGCGGGCATGAACCAATTATACCTAAAAATTATCACAAATGTAGTGGCACCCAAACAAATAGATAGAATTATTTAAGAATGAAATAAAACACAATGAAAAAATGAACTGAAAACGTATAGATTCCAAAAAAAAAAAAACTCACTGAAATCATGGTAAGTGACAGACCTCAACGTTGTGCACAAATTGTGTCTTCTATTAAAGATGCCGATGAGAAAAAGAGGGCAATATTTACAAAAGCATAAATTTCTTTAAAATGAATTGAATTAAAACCTATCATCCTTACAAGCGTTTTTCAATCTTCGAGACAAATTCTTGTAGCTTCTAACATAAAATATTGGTGGCGAGTTAACATTTTCTTTCATGAATGATATAAAAAGATCCAAAATGATTTGGGGAAGATCTGATTTCAGGGGAGATCTAATTTCATTGATGGAAATCGAAAATTACAAAACCTACAATAATTTGATGGCATGAGTTGCCTGCTGTCAAACTTTTCGTATAGATATTTTCTGGCTGTCATAAAGAGGTTTCATCTGGCTGCCATAGAGCGGTTTTAGACATATTATTGCTTGTTTGAAATAAAACAAAAAGAATACATCCAAGTAACATTTAAAATGCACTCTTATCTTATTTTTTGAGAAATTGTAATGCAAACATATTTTCATATTAGAACACAATATCAGAACGTATTGCATTTGCATGCGACCAAGAAGACTGTGTAAATACTCCAGAGGCTTGAAACTTTGTAAATACTAAAATCAAAAATCGATTTTTCGATTAAAAAAACTGGTCAAACCATAATCAGGCTAAATGAAATGAAGCAACTAAAACCACCAGAAATCATCTTTATTACATAGATAACTCAACAATTGTATGAAATATGAAATAAAATCTGAACCAACATCCCAAAGCAAACTACTTATTAAATCAAAACAAACTAATGGGTATTTAATCATTGTATTCAACAACTAACACTTCTCTTCTGGGATTTGAAGAAATCCTTGAGTTTAAGTTATTTTTAGGACTGGAAGGGAGTCTAGGGTTTGAATTTCTCAAAATTTGTTCCAGATTAGTAGGGTTAGGAGCTTCACCCATTTCAGGATCGAGAATGTTATACCCCAACATCACAACCAAAGCCCCACCGTGAGCTTGAAATTCACTGTGCGATTCTTGCTCCTTTCCTCCTCTCCTCCCAAGTAAAATTTCTCAGGCAACATACTGCTAAGATCAGTCTTATGCCTACACAAATCACGCTCTTCCAGCCCTAACACATTCACATGCCTTCTTTTGTACCTAATTTTAAAAAACTTGGATTTGTACCTCATGACCTAGCTCAGCCCATTCTTGCTGCCATAAATGCTACATTTATGATACAGAGTCTCTTCAAACTGTGCCACACAATTAAATATGGCGTTGGCTAAGCTTTAGAGAGAAAGTACCAAAGTTTTTTTTTTCTCAAATTCATGAAAACACAGTAAGTATTTGTCAATTTTTTTGTGGTTTTCGGCCACAAAATATGTAGATCATGAAGAACAGATGCTGAAAATTTCGCAAAAATCCGTGGTGTTTTAGGATTTTTCAAATTTAGTCAATAGTACATTTTGTCTGCATCCATTAAATACCCTATCTAGCGTGCACTCCAAACACATCTCCACGACATTGGCTATGACTACACAAACATAAATACTGCAAAGCATATCGACTACTGCAATTTTATAATTGCAACGACCGTATGAGTTCTGTGTTTTCCCTTTCTCTTGACACTCACGCCATCCCACTTAGCAGCAGAAAAACCAGTTGTTTGTGTGAGACAGGTTTTTACTGGATGTTTAGTGGTTTGAGAGTGTGAAACAGGTTTCCCGCGTAGGGACGCAAGTGACCTTGCAGGGGAGCCTATCAGCTTAATTAAAATTATGAAATATATTCATTAAACAATGAAAATCTATTATTCAATTGCACCCCGCGTGAACAGATCTGATTGTGCTTATGGACAATATGATGACATTATATCATCTTAATTAAGAATGACATGATAGATCAACAAGGAAAGAGAACATCCAAATCGATGGAAGAGAAAAGATAAAAGGCAACAGAAATCTGAATAGAGACAACCCATCTAACTTACTAAAAGCATATTCTAAATGATATACAATCACAATACCCTCACAACCACAATCAACATATTACAATAATATTTTCTCACTACCATTTGTATTCTCGCACATGCAAGCATTAGGTCAATTCAAATGGCTTGTAATAACTTATTCTTTGGCATCTAAACTGATCACAGTAATGTTAATGTTTGAAATAGGAAAAGGGGAAAGAGATATAAGTTTCTCAACCAGAAAGATAGAGATCAATGCATAAATAGTGTATTGACAACAAAAGTTCAGGGAGTGTTCGGATTGAAAGTCATACCTATGATTTTGGAAATATTGCACTACCATTTATACACGATAGATTTCCCAGCACATAACTCATTGCTCCAAACAATTTCCTTCTCTAAAACAACGTATCCTATAGTAACTAGAAACACACTAAACAAGGACACAAGAACCCAAGCTAAAAAAATGTCAGATAAAAGGTCACTTAGAACGAACCAAATACATGCATGGGTGTGTAGATTTCACGTAAAGGCGATACACTTCACTTACAATCATAGAGAAAACAAATACAGCTATGGATGTTTCCTCCCACCCCAGCAGCTCATTACAAGGAATTTTATATAATGACGGGCATTTATTGGCTTTCATTCAAGTTTCATATTGCAGAGACGGCTGACACTATATAACTGTACAGGTCCAAAATGATAACAACATTTATATATTTTCTAATTTGATTTCAAATAACAAACAGGACAAAGCCATCCAACCTAAATTTCTAATCTAACTTATAAAGGCAATTCCAGAAGCATAAAGAACACCAAAGATCATTTCATTTTCAATTGAAAATCCAAGAAGCTGAAATTCAAAAGAGCCCCACCTCAATCAATATTCCAGGATAAGAATGAAAAGTTGAACAAACACAGATCTCTTCCAAGCACCTCCCAAACAACAGATTCAATCTCCAGAAATGAAACCAAAACTCACGTTGTTAATTATATTGGAATGTAATGAAATTCATGATGTTAATATCAATGTTGCTTATATACTAATAGATATTTAATGAGTCAATTTATTGACCTAATATAATATTGGATCACATATTTATGGTTAGTCGAACTATTGTAGGTGATCATTGATCATTGTGTATCATATCTTATAAAATATTTTTAAAAATATAATGAGTTGATCAAGTGTACATTTTTACTTACCTTTGGTTGTTTGTTTTGGCTAACATTTTAAAATGTTGAGGTTGCATTTTGGTTTAAATTGTTGAGGTTGTATTTTGACATAAATTAAAGAGATATTTATATTACTATTAGTCCTTTGTCAATTGTTTTCTAGATTAATGGACTCGTAATCATTTTCACTTTGAATAAATCATTTACTAAATTATCTACAAATTCATATATTTCATGTACTTATTTGAAGTCCTTCCCATATAATAGAGCTTCTCTCAAATTACATAATTTAACATTTATTTCAATTACTAATCCCAACTAATACGATAGGGTTAAGTGCATTAAAGCATCTTCTTAAAGGAGTAAAAAAAATTTAGAGGCTAAAGAGACCGTTCAAAGTGAAGAAAAAATCAATGTAGAAGAAAGATTTGATTTCCCTTTTTATCTAGTATTTTGGTGTGAAGATTTAGTGAAAGTCTACATAATATATCTATATTTTGTTAATGGGCTATTTATATAACCATTGCATTAGCTCACAAAAAAAGAAAATTCTTGATAGTGTTTTCTATTAGAAGTTTGTGATGGTTAAAACAACAACTTTCAAAGATATTAGAATTGAAAACACAATCAACAAATATTTTTCCCTTAATAATTCAATAATTATCTAACATGTCTGATTATATATTTGTAGAAAAAAAAAAAAATTTCCTTGTTATTGTGTGTATACATAGTAAATATAAAATTAATTATGAATAACAAATAAAAAACCTTTAAAATATTAAAACATTCAAGATAATCTTAAAAATATTGCAAATGTTAAAAACAGGTATATTCTATTTGTAAAAAGGTTTTAAATTAATATATGTATCGTACTAATAGATATTATAAAATGAAATATATTCATTAAACAGTGATAACCTATTGTTAAAAATGAAATATATTCATTAAACAATGATAATCTATTATAAAAAATGAAATATTCAGTAAACAATGATAGTTAAGATTAATAACTACAAAAATCAAAATTTCAATGTTATAAACAGAAACCTTCTAAATTCATACGGAAAAGAACTCTACATATTTTGAAGCACCATGCGTGTATGAGCATCTGGATTTTAAAAAAAACAGTGCATATTTTGAAGCACTCTGCATCTATAAAACTCTACACATTTCTAAGCAATCTGCATCTCTGGGCATCTCGATTTAAGTGTGCTGAGACAGAGAGAATGTCTCGTTCTCTTCTTTTCTTGATCAGCTGTACAACTCTGAGTCTCATGTCTGCCA
>MU227827.1:153825-169596 GCA_018584345.1 Thuja plicata | reverse complement strand
CTTCTGCAATATCATCTTCAAGCAGCAGCAACTCCATGAAAGCCTCATCCATGTATTCTTTCATTGCAGAACAGTACTCTTCCACCATTCTGTCCACACTGTATTGCTGCTGCAACTTCACCATAGTTTCCACATTTGCTTCGGCTGCCTTGTACTCCACCTGCAACAACTCCTCATAATAACACACAATCTGTGTGCATTCAGAACCGTCCTGCTCCTCCCCTTCCTCATAATGTTCTTCTTCTTCACCTTCACCTTCATGATTGAACCAGTCTTGTGATTCAAGTTGGATTTGGGAAATGTCAAAGTGTGAGCATGAATTGGAGTGGATGAATTCGTGATAGAATCTGGATTTGGGTGGTGTGAAATTGTTTTCCTGGCTCTCTGAATCTTCATATTTCCTTTTCTGACTGCCCATTTTGAGTTTTGAGTGAATAAGATGAGTTTTGAGTGAATAAGACCAATACTAGTTGTGGGTTATTTAGCGTGGAATGGCAAGACACACAAAACCAATGTGACGCTTGGGTTTCTTCCCTTTTGTCTACTTATGCTTAGCAACACGATTCATTAGTTATCTAAAGAGTATTTGATTTTGATTGTGCGATTGAGAGTAGGAAGAATGCACAATTGAGACGAGTTGAACTAGGTTTGATATATATCTAATAGGATTGGATTAGTGGTCATAATTGAATAAATAAGTCAATTAGATTGGGATTGTGTGGACGTACTTGCATCATGATAAGTTAAGTATAGGACTTCATATAAGAAAAGATAAGTACTAAAGTTCAATTATACAAAGTATGTACAATTTATAAATATATAAATAATTTAATAGGTGACCCCAAATTAACTCTAGAATTATGTGAAAAATATGCTAAAAACATATATTTTCCCACTAAAATCTCGTTCCATCTTTTCAAATGTTTATTTGAAAGTTATCTTTAACACTATATATCTTTACATTTTCTTTTCCTCCTCTATTTCTTTTCATTAACCATCATTGTCACTATTATCAATATTAATATTATAGGTATTAAACCACGTTAATTTAATTTAATTTTTAACTTTGTTTAGAACTATTAAAATACTCACTTCGAATGGTTGTTCTTAATAATTTTTCTCCTTTTGGAAGTGGAAATGAAAATGATTGCTAATTGGGGTTCAAGTATTAGCAACTCAATTTATTACATCAAAAAGTTGTTAAGGAGAAAAATCACTAAATGGACTAGTCTTGAACAAGTTTTGATGAAGTTTTCAAAGGAAACCTAGGCTTGGAAAGGGGGGATCTTAAGAGATAGTACTTAAGCATAATTTTCGGATACTAATGTTAGTTGTTTAGGTCCCTAATCTAATCATGTTTTTAAGCTATTGTTGCCTTCTAGGGTACACAAATTGCTAGACTTTAAGGTTTCTCACTTGATGGTTGAAGTGAGATTTCACAATGCTATTAATTTTCTCAAGGGCCTAACTTTCCCCTCATGGAATATCAACACCATCCTAAAATATTCTAGAGAACTATTTAGCTTTGAAGTTAGGATTAGACATGTTTACTATGAAGGAATGAGTTAATCGATTTGTTAGACAATTTGATAATTTTGTTAGATGACCTTTGGCGTTAGAGAGAAGTGAAAACTTTACCTTTGAACATAATTGGTATTATCAATAATGAGAAGCATATTTTAACTTAGCTCTATTGTCTTTCATAATTATTACAATGAGTTGAAGTAAATTTTGTCATTATGAATTGACTCTTTAGTATACTTTTCCATATATTACCCCTACGTTTTATGCTAAATTATACACATGAAATTATCATTTTTATTACCTTATAGTGGTGTAAGTTTTCCATCAATCATCTTAATGATAGCTCTCCAAAAAGTAGGCTACATTTTATCTCTCCTAGAAAAGCTTTAGAAAACCCTAATTTTTAGCATATGACTTGCCTTAATATTTATATCTAAAGTTGGGAATTCAAAATATAATTTGGGTGTCCAAAGAGGTTACAAATTGAGACTTCATCTTATAAGGAAGTTCAGAAGAATACTATGACAATGCACATTCTATGTAAATGTGTCTTGACTCCATTCTTAGAATGTATTAACTCGTATAGATGATTTGATCATTTGTTTCTCGTGTATCTTTGCATGTGTATAATGAATTTTTTCTATTATTTACTCATACAAATTTACCTATGTTTAAACCAATTGTTATGCCTTAGTATTTTTGATTAAGTAAAACAAGTTTTAAAGGGTGCTTGAAACCCGATACATAGCTAAAGATATAACAATAAGTCCTAACACAAAAATAGCAGGACCAAAGACATAGCCAAGGCCACAGAAAAAGAGAACATGAAAGCCATAAAAATGAAACGCTGCAAGAAAAAATAAGACATGGAAGTCCAGCAGCCCAGAAGCATCCAACAAAGGACTAGCAGCCAACACACGAAGCCACAAGAAGGATCATTTCTTCCCCTTGTGGGATCGAAGGGCCATATCAAACATGGGCAAATATTTATATTTTTTCCCTTTCATAGTAGTCCACCCATCATCCACCTCATTGGCCAAACCCTGCCAAGAGATCAAAACGGGGACCGAAACTCCCAAATCCAGAGAGCCAGGAGAAGGTTACAGAAAAGGACCAGGTGCAGCCAATAGGACTGGTTCAGTAAGTGAACCAGTAGCCACCAGGCTAGAAGAAAACAAATGAGCATTTCCAGTGAGATAAGAAGCAACCCCACCTCCATCAGAGACCCAAACACAAGTCTCGATACAAATTGCAGGGACAAAGGCAGTAGAAGCAGACAGAGGAGAGGACTCACCCGAGGAAGAGACCTCACTAGACACAAGAGACATATTGGCCTCAACAACCTCCAGAGCAGAAGAAACCACCTGAGAAAATCTTCGGACAGATGAAGCCTTCCCAAAAGTGTAATATTGAGAAGAGGCTGTTGGCGTAATACATTGCAGTTCAGTTAACTACTCACCTTCGTTCCTGTAAGCAGTTAACAGTTATCGGTTAACTATTTACTGCGTTATATAATTGTATTTGAAGATCACTTGAATATGAAAACACATTCTATTTTTTCTTCATTTGGTATCAGAGCACTGTAGAAAGGATAATGTAGAGAGGTTGTGTCTCTGTGTGCCTTTGCGATGGATAGTTTGAGCGTGGTAATGTGTGCACAATATAAGCTGCAACAAGAGAGTTTGGAGAGCTCTATCAGACGTGGGCCATGATACACAATCTACCCTTGTGACATTACTATGATGTCATCAAAGAGCTCAAATGTCTCAAGCGCTAGTTGGAGGAGTAATATTAGTGCATGATGGCTGGCGGAGTAATATCATTTCCATCCTTTATGATCATTGTTCTTCATCAATTACTATAGATAGAGATACACGGTTAATGATAAAGTATCAATCAACATTTGGAGTTGAGTTATTTGCCGTCACTATTGAAGAGTTTGTGGATATGGTCATTTTGATCAAAAGCTCATGGTGAAGTACTTCATTTCTAATACAGTCAGAATATAGTAAGTACAGACTTTCAACCGAGTATAGAATACATACTATTTTCAATTTTGTGAATGCTTGGCCGTTTCTAGTGTTTTTGTTCAATGGATATTCCATTAGATAAATACTCTGGTTTCAATTTTCATACATGGAGAATTAAAATACAAATGCAATTGATGAATAAAAACCTATGGGACATAGTAAGAGGAAAATAAAAACCACCTACAGATGTAAATAAATTGTTGGAGTGGAACGGTAAAGATGATAAAGCCAAGGCTATTATCAAGGTCTTGCTCTTGCAAATTCTGAACTTCATCATGTAGATCTAGATAACACTTCTGCTGAGATTTGGGATAATCTAAACAAGTTGTTTGGAGCAAAAGCTTTCAATGCAAAATTTTCTTTAAAAATTCAATTGTTTAGATTCAAAATGGAAAATGGGATCACAATGTCAAATCATATAAGTAATTTAAGGTCTCTCATTAGACAACTTGTAGAAGTTAAGGCTCATGTTGATGATGATGATGCTAAGGCCATCCTGTTAAATAGCTTATCTTCCAAATATAGTAATTTTGTCTTTACACTAAGTCAACTCACTTCGCAGACTCTAGAGGATATGATTTCAACCCTTCTAGTAGAAGAAAATAGGACAAAGGAAGTCATATAAGAAGCTCATCAAATAGATCAGACATTATACTCACAAAGTACTAAACAATGGTCAAATAACAATAGAAGAGACAATAAATGTTGTTACTGTAAGAAAAAGGGGCACACAACATTGATTTGTAGAACTAGAGCTAGTGATGTTCTTAAAGGAAAACTCAAAGAACACTCTAAAGAAGGAAATATTGCATGCATTGAAAATGAGGACATGCCAGATGATGGAGAGGTCGTTAATGATTTCTAGTCTCCTATTAATCACAATCTTGTACTTTGAACCTTGGCATCTAGAGGTTGATGGCATCGGAGGATGGAGGAACTTCCATCATCTCAAGTCAGGTTCTTTCTTTGAGATGGTGTTCTGCATGAGAAGCATTTTTTGGCATTTTTTGGTTTTCTTGTTTTTTGTTTAGCTTTCTAATGTTGACAAGTTTGCAGAATGCATGTCTATTGAAGATTCTTTTTAGAGATAGGTTTTGGGACTTGATTTTTCACTCAGTATGGATTGTTGTCCAACAAGTTTCAGAGTATATGATCGAGAATAATACCCTTTTGCAGTCACTTGACAATGATAGAGAGCTGTCGCATCTCTTAGGGATCATTGTTGAATAATTCAATACTGTGATTCGAGAGTTCGGGACTGAGAGCTTAAGAACACAACTTGAAGCTACACCTTTCTGAGGGTCACAAGACAACTTGATGGAGCTTTTCTTGGTTCAGGGTCTACTACTTCAAAAGAATATTTTCTCAAAATATGTATTCATATTATTTAATCAACATGTTTTTTTATGTAAGCCTTAAGGGGGGGCTCCTAGGGCAATGCGAGTATGATCATTCAGGATCAATGTATTAAGGGGGAATGTTGGCATAATACATTACAGTTTGGTTAACTGCTCACCTTCATTCCTGTAAGTAGTTAATAGTTATTGGTTAATTGTTTACTACATTATATAATTGTATTCAAAGATCACTTGAATATGAAAACACATTCTATTTTTTCTTCAGAGGCCCCCTTCCACCAAGATGCATATTTTTTTTAATCTTCTCCAAGACACACTGATAGGCGAAATGACTATTTTTAAAACATCTCCTGCACCTGAAGGTGAGCCCTTCATGTTATGCCTTAGTGTTTTAGTATTAGTTTTCCATTGAATTGTTTCCACATAGCCAACCTCTCAAATTTTTTGACAATAACAAGGTAGATTAGGGAATTTATTACCATCAAGAGCCACCTCTAGGCCTTGTGTCAATGATACACACAATGTTTATTTAACTTAAAGTATTATTTAAATCTATAAAATCATTGCACAACATGGTTTATTTTGAACCTAGTCTCACACATTACCTAGATTAAGGTTTAAGATGATAATATTTTCAATCACCTAAATAATTGCTTTTGGTGATTCCAATTGTATATGTCAACCATCTTCCTTTCCAAGAAAAACTTTAGGCGAAAGGGAATGGTGTATTTTTGCCACGGTTTATGTTGTGATCATACTTAAGAATTTATTCTTAACATCAAAGGTAATGTATTAAATTTAGTAATCTAATATTTATTGATTTTTTTTCTCACACATGCCCAATTGATGTTTGAATCTTTCATTACATGTGAGAAAAGAAAGGTATATTTGGTTCTATATTTGAATAAGCTGAATTGTCTTAGTTTTTTTTCCTATATGATTCATATTTTTTGCCTCAATCCTCCTCTTATTTTATTGCCTCTTAGAGTTAGATCAAATAGAAATAGTAGAGATTTAGAAGTAGATTAATTTCCTCATTATTTTAATTCAATCAACCTGGATAGCTTCTAAAGTGGTAGAGGGATCTCAATTATTTTTTTGTGCATTACCATACAACCCTACAAGTTTTAATTCACTTTCATAAGAACCAACCCTAGTATTTATTTGAATCTAATGACCTTGTTTCTTTCTAAATCATTTACTATACTATCAAGGTCTAATCTAATCATAGTATAATTTAAATCTAACCAAAATCAGGATACTTTATGAGGGTGGGTTATTTTATACTTAGCTTTTATCCTTCTCTTAAAATTTTCATGTTTTTTCTATCTCTAATGAAAACATATTTTCTTTGTGTTCAAATTAATAAGTGGATTCTTTAAATCCCTTTTTAAGTTCTATTTCTAAATCCAAACTTACACCCCCCATTTCTATATTGTTTTCTCTTTTTCATAAGAATTTATCATGGAAGTATTAGATTTGATTGTTGGCAAGGGATGTACACAATCCTCTTTCCTCACTTCTTGTCTTGAGAACCACTTCCCTTAAGAACAAATTGTTACAAGTGTGGTTGTTGTTGCACCAAAATATTGCCCTGTAAATGCTCGATATAATCACTAGACTTATAGAATCCATAGGAGGTGGTTAGTCCCTTGTCACAAATCCTAAGGGGAGCACTAACAATTTTTCCAACAACCCCTCCTCAACATTACCTGAGCGGATTTGAACATGTGACCAAGATCTGATACCACTTGTTACAAGTTGGGTTTTCATTGCACAAAAAGATCATCTTGTTAATGCGTGATATAATCATTAGACTTATAGAATCCATAAAAGGTGGTTAGTCTCTTGTCATTAATCCCAAGGGGAGCACTAACCAACAATGCGTGCATTGAGGCACCAAAAAAAATGTTGTTCCAAAGTAACCTCATCATTCACAATGCCAACATAAGGTATCAACTCGAAGAAGTAGTGCTCATAATATTCCATTGTCATATTCATCTAGCATAGATTGTGAAATTCATCTGTCCATATTTTCCTCCTCTAATCAAACAAGAAGAAAGCTTGAAACCTCTCAAGAAACATCTCCCAAGATATAGAGGAAATATTTAAATGTAGTCTTTGTTCCTCTAGTCTCCACCAAGTAGATTCAAATCCCTTGAGAAGCATGAAGGTGCACCTAGCCTTAGTGTTACTTCCATAAGGGTACATAGAAAATTTTTTATCCAAATCAATCAACCAAGTATCTTCTTTTGTAACAATACTAGTACCATAAAATGTAGGTGGTCTAAATGCAATA
Organism: Thuja plicata; assembly: GCA_018584345.1. Lineage (NCBI taxonomy): Eukaryota > Viridiplantae > Streptophyta > Pinopsida > Cupressales > Cupressaceae > Thuja > Thuja plicata. The sequence continues at coordinate 162,385 of MU227827.1, read as the reverse complement.
AGGTCTCTTATGCACCTTACTGAAATAAAATCCTCATAAACTGTCACATCTTTCCTTTTGGGAGACTCATGGTCTCTCTCATGATCAACCCAAGAGTGGAGAGGGGTACATGATCTCTCCCCTTATATATGATGGGACAAATGAGACTTGTCCTAATAATAACTTTACCTGCAAAAACTCCTCATAATAACACACAATCTGTGTGCATTTGGAACTCTCCTCATCCTCCTCCCCCTCCTCATAATGTTCTTCTTCTTCTCCTTCACCTTCATGATTGAACCAGTCTTGTGATTCAAGTTGGATTTGGGAAATGTCAAAGTGTGAGGATGAATTGGAGTGCATGAATTCATGATAGAATCTAGATTTGGATGGTGAGAAATTGTTTTCTTGGCTCTCTGAATCTTCATATTTCCTTTTCTGATTTCCCATTTTGAGTTTTGAGTGAATAAGATAAGTTTTGAGTGAATAAGACCAATACTAGTTGTGGGTTATTTAGCGTGGAATGGAAAGACACACAAAACCAATGTGACGCTTGGGCTTCTTTCCTTTTGTTTCTTTATGCTTAGCAACATGGTTTATTAGTTATCTAAAGAGTATTTGATTTTGATTGTGAGATTGAGAATAGGAAGAATGCACAATTGAGATGAGTTGTGTCAAACAACTAGGTTTGATATATATCTAATATGGTTGGATTAGTGGTTATAATTGAATAAATAAGTCAATTCGATTAGGATTGTGTGGACGTACTTGCATCATGCTAAGTTAAGTATAGGACCACATACAAGAAAAAGATAAGTACTAAAGCCCAACTATACAAAGCATGTACAATTTATAAATATATAACACAGGTGACCCCAAATTAGCCCTAGAATTATGTGAAAAATATGCTAAAAGGGTATATTTTCCCATTAAAATCTTGTTCCGTATTTTCAAATATTTACTTGAAAGTTATCTTTAACACTTTATATTTTTACATTTTCGTTTCCTCTTCTATTTCTTTTCATAAACCATCACTGTCACTATTATCAATATTAATATTATAGGTATTAAATCACCTTAATTTAATTTATTTTTTTACTTTTTTAAGAACTATTAAATTACTCACTTCAAATGGTTCTTCTTATAATTTTTCTCTCTTTGGAAGTGGAAATGAAAATGATTGCTAATTGGGGTTCAAGTAGTAGCAACTCAATTTATTACATCAAAAAGTTGTTAAGGAGAAAAATTGCTAAATGGACTAGTCTCGAACAAGTTTTGATGAAGTTTTCAAGGGAAACCTAGGCTTGGAAAGGGGGGATCTTAAGAGATAGATACTCAAGCATGATTTTTGGATACCAATGTTAGTTTTTTGGGTCCCTTATCTAATCATGTTTTTTAAGCTATTGTTGCCTTCTACGGTACACACATTGCTAGAGACTTTAAGGTTTCTCACTTGATGGTTGAAGTGACATTTCATAATGCTATTAATTTTCTCAAGGGCCTAACTTTTCCCTCATGGAATATCAATACCATCCTAAAATATTCTAGAGAACTATTTAGCTTTGAAGTTAGGATTAGACATGTTTACTATGAAGGAATCAGTTAATCGATTTGTTGGACAATTTGATAATTTGGTTAGATGACCTTTGGCATTAGAGAGAAGTGAAAACTTTACCTTTGAACATAATTGGTATTATCAATAATGAGAAGCATATTTGAACTTATCTCTATTGCCTTTCCTAATTATTATAATGAGTTGAAGTAAATTTTCTCATTATGAATTGACTCTTTAGTATACTTTTCCATATATTACCCCTACTTTTTACGCTAAATTATACACATGAAATTATCATTTTTATTACCTTATAGTGGTGTAAGTTTTCCATCAATCATCTTAATGATAGCTCTGCAAAACGTAGGCTATATTTTATCTCTCCTACAAAAGCTTTAGAAAACCCAATTTTTAGCATATGACTTGCCTTAGTATTTATCTCTAAAGTTGGGAATTCAAAATATAATTTGCGAGTCCAGAGAGGTTACGAATTGAGACTTCATCTTATAAGGAAGTTAAGAAGAATACTATGACAAGGCACATTCTATGTAAATGTGTCTTGGCTCCATTCCTAGAATGTACTAATAGGTATATATGATTGGATCATTTGTTTATTGTGTATATTTGCATGTGTAAAATGATTTTTTTCTATTATTTACTCATACAAATTTACCTTTGTTCAAACCAAATATTATGCCTTAGCATTATAGTATTAGTTTTCCATTCAATTGTTTCCACATAGCCAACCTCTCCAATTTTTTGACAATAACAAGGTAGGTTAGGGAATTTATTACCATCAAGAGCCACCTTTAGGCCTTGTGTCAATGATACACACAATGTTTATTTAACTTAAAGTATTATTTCATTCTATAAAATTATTGCACAACATGATTTATTTTGAACCTAGTCTCACACATTACTTAGATTAAGGTTTAAGATGATAATATTTTCCTTCACCTAAATAATTTCTTTTGGTGATACCAATTGTATATGTCAACCATCTTCCTTTCCAAGAATAACTTTAGGCCAAAGGGATTGGTGTATTTTTTCCACGGTTTATGTTGTGATCATACTTAAGAATTTATTCTTAACATCAAAGGTAATGTATAAAATTTAGTAATCTAATTTTTATTGATTTTTTTCTCCCACATGCACAATTGATGTTTGAATCTTTCATTACATGTGAGAAAAGAAAGGTATATTTGGCTCTATATTTGAATAAGTTGAATTGTCTTAGTTTTTCTCCTATATGGTTTGTATTTTTCTCCTTCATCCTCCTCTTCTTTTATTACCTCTTAGAGTTAGATCAAACACAAATAGTAGAGATTTAGAAGTAGACTAATTTCCTCATTATTTTAATTCAATCAATTTGGATAGTTTCTAAAGTGGTAGAGGGACCTCAATCATTTTTTTGTGCATTACCATACAACCCTACAAATTTTAAATCACTTTCATAAGAACCAGCCCTAGTATTCATTTTAATCTAATGAACTTGTTTCTTTTGAAATCATTTACTTCATACTATCAATGTCTAATCTAATAATAGTATAATGCAAATCTAATCAAAATTTGGATACTTTATGAGGGTGGGTTATTTTATACTTAGCATTTCTCCTTCTCTTAAATTATTCATGTTTTTTTCTATCTCTAATGAAAACATATTTTCTTTGTGTTTAAATTAATAAGTAGATTCTTTAACTCCCTTTTTAAGTTCTATTTCTAGATCCAAACTTACAACCCCCATTTCTATATTATTTTTTCTTTATGCATAAGAATTTTTATGGAAGTATTAGATGTGATTGTTGGCAAGGGATGTACAAAATCATCTTTCCTCACTTCTTATCTTTACAACCACTTCCCTTAAGAACAAATTGTTACAAGTGTGGTTGTTGTTGCACCAAAATATTTCTATGTCAATGCCCGATAATAGAATCCACAGGAGGTGGTTAGTCCCTTTTCACAAATCCTAAGGGGAGCATTGACCATTTTTCCAACAACCCCCCCTCGGCATTACCTGAGGGGATTTAAACTTGTGACCAAGCTCTGATACCACTTGTTACAAGTGGGGTTTTCATTGCACCAAAATATTGACTTGTTAATGCCTGATACAACCACTAGACTTATAGAATCCATAGAAGGTGGTTAGTCTCGTGTTATTGATCTCGAGGGGAGCACTAACCAACAATGTGTGCATTAAGGCCCCAAACAAAATGTTGTGCCAACATGAACTCATCATCCACAATGTCAACATAAGGTTTCAACTCAAACAAGTAGTGCTCATACTATTCCATTGTCATATTCATCTAGCATAGATTGTTAAATTCATTTGTCCATATTTTCCTCCACTAATCGAACAAGAAGCAAGATTGAACCCTCTCAAGAAACATCTCCCAAGATATAGAGGAAAAATTTAAATGTAGTTTTTGTTCCTCTAGTCTCCACCAAGTAGATTCAAATCCCCTAAGATGCATAAAGGTGCACCTAGCATTAGTGTTACTTCCATAAGGGTACATAGAAAAACATCTATCCAAATCAATTAACCAAGTCTCTTCTTTTGTACTAATACTAGTACCATCAAATGTAGGTGGTCTAAACACAATAAGGTCTCTCATGCGCCTGACCAAAATAACACGTCCTCATCAACTTTCACATCTTTCCTTTTGGGAGACTCACGGGCTCTCTCATGATCAACCCAAAAGTGGAGAGGGGTACATGATCTCTCCCTTTATAGATGATGGGACTAATGACACTCGTCCTAGTAAAATTATTTATGGAATTATCTACACATTCATATCTTTCATTTACTTATTTGAAGTCCTTCCCACATAATAGATCTTCTCTCATATTACATACTTGTACATTTATTTCAATTATTAATCCCAACTAATATGGCAGGGTTAAGTGCATTGAAGCCTCCTCTTACATGAATAAAAAGAATTTAGAGGCTAAACACACTACTCAAGTAAAAAAAAAAACAATGTAGAAGAAAGATTTGATGCTCCTTTTTATCTAGTATTTTGGTGTAATTTTTTTGTTAGTGGGCATAGAGTGTGTGATGATCATGCTAGTTACATAACCATTGCATTAGCTCATGCAAAAAAAAAAATCTTTATAGTATTTTCTATTAGAATTTTTGTGAATGTTAAAACACCAACTTTCAAAGATATTATAAATAATTGTTTCCTCCCTAATTCAATAATTATCTAACATACCTGATTATATATTTGTTAAAAAAATTAAAATCCTTGTTATTGTGTGTGTATATACTAAATATAAAATTAATTATTAATAACAAATAAAAACCTTTAAAATATTTAAACATTCAAGATAATCTTAAAAATATTACAAATGTTAAAAATAGTTATATTCTATTTGTGAAAAGGTTTTAAATTAATATATGTATTTTACTAATATATATTATAAAATGAATTATATTCATTAAACAATAATAACCTATTATTAACTAGCACTTGCACTAACAGAAGGTGCAGGGATAATTCGATAGGTCTTTGCTATGAAAACATAATTGAAGGTTTACATATTAAAAGGAATGGTATTTAAGTGTTGTTCTACAAACAAGTGTGCCATTAAAGAAGAAAATATTGTACATAATAGCATACACTTTGGATGAAATAAAGTTACAATACTGTCGTACTGTATTTTTGTGTAGGTTCCTCCATAAAAGTGTGACATTGAAATGCATTGGAAGATATTTTAAAAATATTTTTGTCATAACTATAAATATTATTTTTTGTCTCTTCTTGATCAAGTAGTTGTGAACCTATAGAACCAAAAAAGGTGTAATTGGTAAGCAAAAAAAACTTGGGTCAATTGAATGAAGGGAAAATTTGAATTGCAATACTAAAAAATTGGATGTGCAGGTAACTTAACATACCTGAACTTACTTAGAGTTTAATAAAAATGCGAGGGTTCACCATGGGGACACAAATGTTGAACACCCAGATGTTGATTCGGATGGAGATGATGTTTTCCATATTTTTTAGGGAAAAGGTAAGTTAAAAAAAGGTATTTCTACACCATCCTCCTCTCAGAAGAAGAGAGTGGTATCCTCAGAGGATGAGGAATCTGATTACCAACCCTCGGTTAATGTCATCGTTGAATCTTTGGATAATAAGGAGAAAAGAAAAAACAAGGCCAAATCCAATGACACAAAACATAAAGGAAAGGCCAAAATTACTAATCTTTCTCCTAACAATTTGAAAATAGCTCCAGCTCAAACCCTCCATCGCCTCCCAAACAGAGGTCCCCTATTCTTCATAATGTCGAGGACGAGGAAAAGGGGAATTAATTTTTTTTATATCAAGGATATATGTTGCCATAAAAAGCTAAGTACAATAGGTTTTTTATTTAAGGGGAATGATTCCCCTATTTTACAAGACTTATTTGATAATGAGAAAGGGAATAAAGAGACTACCCCTATGGATCTAGGTAGGGACACTCCGTTGGAAAAGGGTTCTTCAATTTTAGAAAATTATTCTATATTGACTTTGGGGAAGAATCTGTTGCAGAATGAGGAGGCTATTTTTGACTGGATTATTAGTGAGATTAATAACTTGAAAAAATACTCTCCCTATGTTTAGAAACTAGATGATATTCTGGAAAGCACTCACACTTTGGACAAAGATATCAATGATCTCAAGCATGACCATGAAGAGAAAATCAGAAAGCTTGAAAAATACCATTAAGGAGGCTAATGGAAAGTTGAACATGGTTGTTTCTATGAGTAAATCCACCATGAAGGACACCAGTGAAGGTCTGAGAAATCTCAATGAGCAAGCTATTTTTGTTCACAACCTTTCAAAGGAGGATTCACAGGTGAATAAGAGGAGAAGAGACATGACAGAGGACAAGGATGTTGAGGTCGAGATAGGGACCACCTCTTCTATGTCAGGTCCTTCTACCAGGATGAGAAGAAAGAAGAAGGGTTTGATCTGTTTAGACAACATAGTCAAGAAAGTGAAGGACATTATTGAGAACATCATTAGGAAAAATGATAATTTAGTTAAGATGTTATAAGTTAGTTTGGGGTTTGTTTTCCCCTATGTTTTTCTTCCCTTTTGCATTTGGGTCATGTTTGGTTGGTTTTTTATTTCTTTTGAACAAGGTGTTCATTTATGTTGGAAAACATAGATTTCTGGTCCCTGTAAAACTAGTTTTCCCCTAATAAAAAACATATTTGAACTTACTATTAGATAAATTACAAGAGAGATTCTTATTTCTTTCTAATAATGTTGTATGGATTTTTTTTTCATTTTTCAATAGTGATCTAAAGATAAGGCCCAAGTTCTATACGGAAGCCTTGCAGGGATTTGACTCTGAAGAATGTTGTAATGGTGAGGCCTTGTCTTTTAGTTTTACTATATCAATTGTGGCTTTATATAGTGTTAGGCCCTGTAATTTGTATATAGTGATAGCCCATGTGGTGGTTACCAGTATTTGTACTTTCAAAAGAGAACCAATTAGGAAAAAAAATAGAAACTTTTTTAATGGTGGTGTTGAAAATAGGAGAGGGGACTATAAAGGGCAATAAAGGGCATGCAATGCTTGTCAAACAGTACATAAAAATGAGGAAAATGATGAAAGTTTAGAAATGTGGTAACAAAGTGTGTTAATAAATAAGCAAATTTATAACAAAATATAGAAAAATTATCACAATCTATACCAAAAAAGTTAGAAAAGTACCTATAAGACTAATATATAGTCTTCAAAAGGAAAATCAACATAGGGATAGGAAACATGAATGTTAAAGATATAATCTAAAATATTTCAATATTTTTTCTGAGGGGAGAGTGCACTAAATGTTAGGTTACTTCCTTGAGTCAAAAACTCTAGTCAAGATTATGTAGTTGTTCTAACAGTTAAGAGGAAATCGTAAAACTAAATAAATGCGCCTCTTCTTGAAATTCAAAAAGAATGTGCAAATCCATATGAAAATTTTTAATTTTTTAAGTAATGACTAAGTCATGTTGGAAATATGTCAAGAGTCAAGGTGAATGAGAGGGGGGGTGAATCATGAACCAATAAAACTTAATCCTTTTAATCCAATATTAGATTATCTAATATGATTGCATGCATGAAATGAAAAGAAACAAAACATCTACAATATTTGACATAATATTTGGTTACCCAGAAACCTTCCAAATAGAAAGTAAAACTAGGGTGGGGATGGTACCCACAAGATTTATAACTGCAATATAAATTTAGCTTGTTAAAGATTACAATTAACCACTTATAATGGCCTTCCCTGTTAGGAGTAATAAGGACTGTTAGGTCCACATTGTGAAAGGATTTAGTATAATACAATCAAGTAATACTGTAGATGTCCAAAATTGTCCTTATATTAATTCAATTAATATTCCCATAACATTATAGTTAATTTTAATTAATTATATTTGTTACATTCTTCTGTCTATTTAATTAAATTTATTTAATTAAATATGATTCACTTTCCTTAGTATTTGAATTTAATTTAAATACTACCCCTTTTAATGTATTAAAACTCGTTTAAATACATTATCCCTCATTGATTCCCTTTAAATAAATTTTTAATTTATTTATTCCTCCACATGACCTAAATTCTACTAAACCACAATTAATCTAAATCTGATTTAGATTAAGCTAATTTGAACCTAGATCCTACCCTACCTCACATCACTCTCACCAAATAGACCTATCTATTAATTAACTAAGGTTAATTAAGCTAATTTCTTGATTCCTACAACAATTAGTCTTAATTATTTTCTCACACATGTGTGAGAAATTTTTTAAAAATTGACTTTTCCAAATAATCCTTATTTGGTGCCAACAAGGTTTCTTACACCTATGATGACACCTTCTTACACTTTCCAAAAGTGTTTCATTGGTCCAAAACTCTTACACCTTCTTACTGTGTGCATAAATGTTGTCACACTTCTATGAATCATTCCATTCAAGGTTGCTCAAGAATGAGGCCTCAAATATCGATCCATAGCTCTCTAGTCATGGATGTGTAAAAATGTAAAATGAAGG
>MU227827.1:113182-130282 GCA_018584345.1 Thuja plicata | reverse complement strand
TCATCTAATGCGAAACTCAAAGTCTACAATCAACCTTTCCCACCTCATAATCAAAACAATGCATCAAACGCAATCCCATATGACTATTCTACCAATACTATTATAGGCCATGATCAAACATGTGGGAGTTTAAATGAAAACGATATCTTTGGGTTTGATTCTCTTTGTGGTCGCATTGAAGAAGTTAACACGCATGTTAATACTATAAAACTCAAAGCTGTTGATTGTAATGCCACTACATGAAGACCTAGAGTGACTGTTCAAGCTGTTGATAAACCTTCTACATTTGCAAATCCACTAGCTGTACCATCTACTGCCACTCGACCTTCTTCACACTTTGACTTGTTGGCCCAATTACAAAAGACACCTACACAAATATCCATTTTAGAGCTCTTGACCACATCACCAATTCATAGAGAAGTCCTTGATAAAGCTCTAAATGAATCCCGTGTCCCTGAGAACATCAATGGTGCGCAATTCAAAGCCATGATAGGGAACTTAGCCGTGCAAGAACATCTAGTTTTCACTGATAAGGACTTTAGTGGTCCTGATCCTCATCATAATAAGTCCCTCCATATAGAAGGAAAAATCTGCTCCACAAGAGTCAAACGAGTCCTCATAGATGGTGGATCTGGCCTAAATTTGTGCACATTGAAAATGATTCATAACATTGGTCTTTCTGAGTACCTCATTGATGCAGACAAGAGAATTACAATAAAAGCCTATGATGATTGAGAACAAGAAAGCAAGGGATTGATCACATTGCCCTTACAAGTGGGCCCGACCCTGATTGAAACTATTTTCCATGTACTGGATCTAGATCTACCTTATAACATCTTGCTAGGACGTCCATGGATACACGGTATCAAAGGTGTACCCTCTACTTATCATCAATGTCTGAAGTTCCCACATCATGGTAGAGAAATCACAATTCCTGGAGATCCTGAGCCTTTTCAATATTGCAAGAGATTTGAAGGCAAACAAGATAATTACTGTCCATTGAATGAGTTTGGCCAACATTTCAATCAAGAGAGCCTTGTTTCAGAAAAGGCATCCGAAACATCAAATGAGCAATCCAAAGGAAAGGAAAAATTCACTGAGGACAAGGCCACTGAAGACAAACCCTCCTCATCTAAAGCAAAGACCACATTTACAGATCAAGGCATGGGAGAGTATAAATTTGAAAGTGCCTTATGTATTGGGAAACTCCCCTTGTCTCCATAGTCTTATGGAAGACCATCACCATTACCCCTCTCAAGGGATAAAGCACTTATACACTACAAGTCAACTATTTTTGAACATTGGGGGTCCTTATCAAATGAACACATGGAATATAGTGTCCTTGATTGGCTCTATAATGATGAAGAAGAATGACCTGCAACTTTCCCCAAAGGAAAGTATCCTAAAGTTACTCCCATTTTTGAAAACATGGGATATCAAGGTACTGGTCTTAGAGATAATGAAATAGGAAAGAAGAAGATCATAACAACTAATGGTTATCCTAAAGGACACGGATTGGGTTTCGTAGAAACTAAGACTAACTTCGCTAAGGATTATTGTTTAGCTGCCTCAGGTTCAGACACTGAGGAAGAGTTCTTCGAAATTCATTTCCAGTATATTGAAGATGACCTAAATAAAAATCACCATATCTTCACCATTACCCAAGCTAACCTTTCGTCCCCTCGTTTACCCCTCACAAACCCTAAATTAATTGACTGGGATCAGCAAGACTCACCACCAGCTTTAGACATATGCGATTCGGATGAGGTAGTTTTAGCCCTCTTTGGACTTAAGAATCTCTGAGAATGTGAAAATCATATCCACTGCATTGAACAAGCCTACTTTGGTAGCCAAGTCAACTCTCTCAGTCACAAAAATGGAAAAGAAAATAAAAATAAAAAAAATGAAAATACATCCTCTGGTGAAAACCTCTCGCAAGCACCTAAGGATGAAGAAAAAGACAAAATAAAGGATGATTCCTCTAGTGAAAACCTTTCTGAGGCACTAGAGGAGGGAGAGGCTAACTTTCCATTTATATCATTAGAACTAGAAGTGTTCTCTATGATCATTGAAGATACTATTCCAATCAACCTAGGCACAGAAGAAGATCTACATATCACTTACATTGCAACTTCTCTCAGTGATCAAGAAAAGAAAGACATGACAACATTCTTACATAAGCACAAAATCAACTTTTCCTGGACCTACAAAGACATGCCCAGGATCGATACAGATCTTGTCATGCAACATCTTGTGGTAGATCCAAATGTAAAACCTGTTAAGCAGAAGCTTCGCAAGATGCATCCTCAAGTTGCATTGGTAGTCAAAGTAGAGCTTCAGAAGATGCTGGATACTGAAGTAATTAGACCAATTGACTATCTTGAATGAGTTTCTAATATTATACCAGTAGGTAAGCCTGTTGGGGGAATTTTTATCTGCACTGATTTCAAAGACCTCAACCTTGCATGTCCCAATGATGATTTTCCACTCCCTAATATTGACATTATAGTGGATTTGACGGCAGGACATGAAATGTTGTCACTTATGGATGGATTCTCAGGTTATAATCAGATCAGGATAGCACCAAAAGACCAGCACAAAACCACATTCACAACACCTTGGGGCACCTTTTGTTATCAAGTGATGCCTTTTGGTCTTAAAAATGCCGGAGCCACTTATCAAAGAGCAATGACTACCATCTTTCATGACCTTTTGCATGTCATCATGGAAGATTATGTGGATGATATTTTAGGCAAAACCAAAACAAGGGAATCACATATTCCTATTCTTACTACCATCTTTGAGCGATTGGAGAAATATAAGCTTAGGCTGAATCCCAAAAAGTGTGTCTTTGGCGTACAATCTGGTAAGCTGTTGGGATACATTGTGTCATGGCGTGGAATTGAAGTTGATCCAAAGAAAGTGAAGCAATCCTAGAGATGCCACCACCCAAAACATTGAAGCAATTATGCAGTTTACAAGGCAAATTGCAATTAATCAAAAGATTCATGTCACAGTTGGCTAACAAGGTACATTCGTTCTCCCATCTTTTGTGCAAGAATATTAAGTTTCAGTGGGATTGCTTGTGTCAAAATGCATTTGAGAAACTGAAAGGCTATTTGGCTAATCCACCCATATTAGTACCACCTATTGCTGGTCACCCTCTGATTTTGTACATATCTACTATAGAGGTTGCGTTGGGAGCCCTCCTGGCACAATTAGATGACACTAGCAGAGAGCGAGCAATTTATTATCTCAGCAGAACTCTTATTGGCTATGAGTTGAATTATTCTGTAATTGAGAAAGCATGTTTGGCCATTGTTTTCTATACACAAAAGCTACGACATTATATTCTTAATCATAAGATTCATCTTGTTACTAAAATTGATCCACTCAAGTATCTCCTAGAACGCGCTGCTCTTACTAGTCGAACAACAAAATGGGTCATGATTCTTAGTGAGTTTGACATTATTTATGTGGATCAAAAGGATATCAAAGGACAAGTGATTGCAGATCAGCTAGCTGAAGCACCTATTGATGGTAAACACCCTCTGATCACAGATTTTCTAGATGAATCAGTCTTAAATCTTGCCCTAAGTCCACCATGGAAGCTGTATTTTGATGGATCCTTCACTCAGAAAGGATCAAGGGAAGAAATCTTGTTTGTTACACCAAAAGGGGATCTCATCCCTAAATCTTTCAAATTACAGTTTCCTTGTACCAACAATATTGCAGAATATGAATCCCTTGTACTTGGACTTTGACAGGCCATACAATGGCAGATTCTCACTCTATTGGTGCTTGGTGTTTCACAATTGGTTATCAAACAAGTTATGGATGAATATCAAATGAAGGATGACAAGTTACTTCCCTGTCGCCAGACAGTTGAAGATCTCAAGATGCATTTCACTAAACTAACCTTCCAACAGATCCCTTGCATGAACAATAAAGAAGCAGATGCCATAGCAACAATTGGGTCCTTGATCACTATGCTAGAACACAGCGCACGGTGTGAGTTTCTTGTTGAGAATCTTACTGTCCCTACCTATGACAAGCCAAATTCTAAAATTTTGTGTGAAATTGCTAATCCCAATTCCCCGTGGTACCAAGAAGTGTATTCCTACCTATGTGATGGACATACCCCACTTACTTTAACCCCCAATCAATGTAAAACCTTCATTTTCCAAACCTCCCGATACACAATCCTCGCTGATACCCTCTACCGAAATCATTTCTTTGGAACTCTTTTACGGTGTCTAAATTCTGATGAAGCACAAACATCCCTGGAGGAGGTAAATCAAGGAATCTACGGGGCCCACTCTAGTGGACTTACGTTGGCCAAAAAGTTGTTACGCACTGGATATTATTTGGCCTACTATGGAGCAAGATTCCTACAACTATGTGAAGAAGTGTGTACCTTGTCAGCAGCACAACGATTTGATACACGCTCCCTCCCAATCACTCCAACCCACCATCACCCCTTGGCACTTTTCATGCTGGGGTCTCAACCTCGTTGGCTAGATTTTCCCTAATTCATCCAATGGTCATAAACACATCCTGGCTGCTACGGAGTACTTTACCAAGTGGGTTGAAGTTGTTCCCCTCACCTACACTACTGGAAAACATATTTCAAAGTTTATTTTGAACTATCTTATCTGTCGCTATGGCATTCCTCAGGACATTGTTACTAATAATGGAGGACCTTTCAAGAATAAGGATGTCACAGAGCTATGTAGGAAGTCTAGAATTACCCACCATACCTCTTCCAAGTACTTTTTGCAAAGCAACGATCAAGCTGAGGCTACGAATAAAACCATCCTCAGAATCCTCAAGAAAACAATCGATGAAGCTGGTCGTGATTGGCACCTTCACCTCAATCCCACCCTTTGGGCTTACCACACCTCCATTTGAAACCCCATGGGAGCCACTCCCTTTGCCCTTGTTTATGGTACTGAGGCTATTCTACCCATTGAAATTGAGCTCCCTTCCCTCAGAATCTCTCTCAAGAATCTGTTGTCCGAAGAAGAATATAGAGTTTCCCGCTTGCAAGAGCTGGAACTCCTCAATGAGAGACACCTTAATGCCCTAGACCATCTCCATGTGTATCGAAATCGCCTTCACCTTTAGTTCAACAAAAGGATCAAACCTCGTCAGTTTGAGGTTGGTGATCTTGTCTTGCAGCATAATATGAAGAACCTCTAGAACCGTGAGAAGAAAGGGAAATTTGAACCTAATTAGTTAGGTCCCTTCATTGTTACAACAAAATATGGTTCAGGAACCTATCAGATTGCGTCCCCACAGGGAGATCCACTCCCTAATCCTGTAAATATTGTACATCTCAAGCACTTCTATGCTTGATCAGTTCATAGTCCATTGTACAGCACAAATTTTTCAAAAAATCCAAAAAAATCAGGAAAGAAGAAACTCCAAAAACTTTCAAAACAACAAAAAGAAAAAAAATCAGAAAAAATCAAAAAGCATAAAAAATACAAAAGCTTGAAAAGAAAATAAAAAAAGAGAAAGAAAAATAAAATCCGTCCATCTGTGAAAACCACTTCAGTGGTGCAATGGATAAGTACCATGGTGAAAATCTGTTTCAGGTGCCATGCGTAGTCAGATCCACCATTAGTTTCCACCATTTGTCTATACAGCTTGCATCACCTTCCATAATAAGTGTCGCTACCCATATTTTTGCAGGTAGTTCTTTGACCATCTTATCACTTTCGCAATAATGATTCCCGCACGACTGAGCTTACCAAATCAAAAATTGAGCTTTGTTCTAGACACAGTGATCGCAAATGTTTTACATCAAATCAGCAGATAGATTGACTTTCCTAATGATCATTCTCTTCATGAGCAATTGCCAGCGAATTTCCATTTTCTATCAATCAATCTTTGGCCCATCAGGATGAATCCTTCCGATGTCGGCTGTTCTATCAATCCTCACATCAAAATTGTTCATGGCAAGAACTTTTGGACTGAATGACCACTTGGTCAGGATGACTTTTTGTTGATTTTATCTTGTGTTTTACTATGTCCTTATCGCGACAGCCTCAATCCTTTATATCTTGGTTTGTTATGGTGAGTATCTAGTGAAATACGTGTCCTTTGTGGTATGATCTTCTTGTCATAGTTTGTTAGTGCATTTATGTTTTGATATTCGGTTATGACTATGTATGCATCACTATAGGGAAAAGATTCATGCATCTCAAATCCCTCAAAAGATCTGGATGTACTGCGTCTCCTCATGAGTAACATTTCATAGCTCTCATCATACCTGATATCTCACATTCTTGTTCCTAACAACCTATTTTTCTGAGAGTCTAGTCCACGCAAAGGAACCATGTCACTTGTGTTTTCTAGCACATGGTGCATAACTCATTTTGCAATATCAAACTAGGGTGTGCTCTCCAATATTAACATGATATTAATCCCACTATTATCATGTAGTTATTCTTTGCATAGTAGTTAGGTCATATTGCATTATGATTTTGCTCTTGGCAAAGGTTTCTATTTATTCCCCTATCCGGTCACCTACGTGATTTTTATTAGACTTATTGTGATACACACAAAAATAGTGTCCTCATTAGTCATTATCCATTGCATTGTTCATTTCAATCATTAATCATTAGTCATTATCCATTGCACTATTTATTCCATTAATCATTATACATTTGTCTCATATTGCATTCATTCCGTTCATTAATCATTAGTCATTATCCATTGCATTGTTCATTTCATTTGTCATTATTCATTTGTTTCATATTGCATCCATTAATCATTAAGTTGTTATACCTTAGTCTCACATTGCATTCATTTCATTCATCATTAGCCATTATACATTACATTATTTATTCATTTAGTTGCAGTGTTCATTATTAGTACATTAAATTTATTCATTTGCATTGCTCATTGTTTATTTAATTCATTTATAGTTTCATTATCATTCCATTAGCATTACACATTTATAACCATCATATAGTACCATTTGCATGTAATTATATTGCATTCCATTAGTTGCATCCATAAAATTCATTACATCTTTTAGGGTTCATTCATTTCATAAAGCATCATAAATACATCCATACATGATAAAATATAAGCATTAACACATGACACCACATCTATCTATACATATATATATCTTTGCATCTCATCCCTGCATCACAAATTTGTCAGTATCATCATACATATATATATATATATATATATATATATATATTCATCCCATCCTGTGTGTCAGTCATAAGCATCATATACTGAAAATATAACATTATAAGTGTATCCATACATCCTGCATAAACATCACATCCTATAAGCATATAACATCCAGATCCATACATCAGAGTCCCATAGTCTAAAAATAGTCCATATATATATATCAAAAATGTCATATCATACATCATGTGTCAAAAATATGTATCCAAAAAATCTGAGAAATGTCATGGCGGTGGCTGTGATGGTCCTGCTCCCCTGCTAGGACGTGGTGGTAACCCCACTGATCCCTATGATGCTCGACCGGTGCTCTCTGATTGTACCCTCTTAGAATATGCAGGCTCTCGTGCCTCCTTTGGCATTGCTCCATGGTACAACCCCATATAATATGCGGCCTCTCAGCCTTTGCATCCTGCCTCTCTCTAAGCTGTCATGGCATCAGTCATCATTTGACCCAACCCTGTCGCACTGCCTGCCAGCTGCGCTATATCGTGTTCTACCCTGTAATCCTTGGCATGCCTCCATGCTAAATCTCACTCTACTATCAAAGCTTCTATCTATGCTGACATAGCTGCCAGCTCCTCCTCTCGATCCCCAAACTCCTCTATGATAGTGAACTCCCCGCTATCCACCTGAGCCTATAAAATGTCTAGCGCACGCTGCGCACTATCCCCCCGAGCTGTCTCTGATGATAGCTCCCTCTAAACCTGGGTCACCTCTATTTGTAGGCTACTGGCTATAGCCTGTGATGTGGCTAATAAACCCTGTAATCGAAGAATCTCAGCCTGTGCGCTCACCTCAGTCGCCTGAGATGTCGCCAATAATCCCTAAACCCTCCCTAGCTCAGTCCACAGGCTATCTCACTCTGCTACGACTATGTCATGTGTCTCCTGGGCTATGTATCCTGCTGGTGGTCCCTATCCTGGTGGAGGTCCCTATGGTGGTGGCCCCTGTGGTGCCTATGGTGGATCCTGCACATGTACTTGTAAATCGGGCATGATAGGTGGCTGCCCACCCGCTCGTATCTGAACCTGCCCCCTCTGCCATGGTACTACCACCCTCGGCTAGACTCCTCCTAGCCCCTCCCTCTCCTCCATCATCGTCATCATCATCCCCCTGTCCCCCTCCATCTCCTCCAACCCCTGGCTTCTCATCCTCCTGCACCACCCCCAGCACTGTCAGTCTCACGGGTCTGTGCGCCGCCCACCATTGTGCATATGCAGGAAGCACATTGGCATCCTGTAATGAATCTTGCACCCTGATTGAGGGCACCTCTATCATGCCCATGAATGATGCTCAGGCTATCCATAGATTTTCTCCAATCCCCCATACACTCCCTACCTCATGGGTAACCAATGGATGAGGGAACCCGTCTGGTACTGCCTCCTGTATCTGACCCATCTGCCTCTGTACCCTGGATGGCATGTATTGTGATATCATGTATGCTATCCTCCTGAATAGCCAGCAGTCAGTCTGCATGAACCTCATGTAATATGAATCATAAAATCCATCCTCTGCATACCCATCCTGCTGTGGGGTCTCATGGCCCCAGGCCTCGCATCCTGCATAGGGTGCCCATACTATAGCCCCCATCTCATCAAGTCTCCTGCGCCAGTATTCCACTGAATCTATGGCCTCATAACTAATTAGTGGTCTGTACCTGCACACAAAGGGCTCATATATAGCCTGGGTCTCTTGATGTCTGATCAGTCATGTGACTGCTATATGCTCCCACGCCCACACCAATAAGAGTGTACATCCAGGACCTAGTGCCCTACCCCTGCGTTAGGCGCACATATGAAGATCATATTATAACTTACCAAGGATGACGTATCCCCAGCAGTATTGGTCGCCATCCTTGACCATGTTGCTCAGCACTTGTGCCCAGCCTATAGGGAACCTCTTACCTACATGATCAGGCATGAGATGTCCCCCTATCAATCCCGCCAGATATAAAGCCAGTCTCCATGACCGTGGCTTCATGGTCATCACTCTTGTCCATGACATCCACTGCCGTGTAATCGGTAGATCTATAAATATCTGCCTCAGAACCATCTCCATATAGGGCTCTGATTGCTCCACACAATACTTTGGTATGAGCCCTCGAATGGGCACTCTGTAGATCCTCCATACATCATGGAGGGTGATAGTCGCTTCCCCTATTGGGAAGTGGAAGCTCGAGGTGGTACTGTACCACCTCTCTATCAATGCAGACATGAGTGCATTATGCATTCGAAGATGCAGCCAATGTCGCACGTGCTCTAGTCCGCACAGTGTCACCACTCCCCATTCTGCCACCATCAGGTGCTGCTCCAGCTCCATGGTCACTAGGTAGCACTCCCTGGCTCGAAATGTGATAGTCTCCTCCTACAGTCAGCAAGCAAATGTTAGCAATCAGATAGCATGTTGGGGCACTGAAAAATATCCCAGGCCTGTCTAAGGCATCAAAAAATGCTCCCAGACCCTTGTCTTTTCTCTTCCTCCTCCTTTTTCTTCTATTTTTGGGTCAATTAGCACAGACGGTGGTTGACCCTCGTAGACGATGAACTTTTGCAGTCACCAGTCTGCGGAGCCAATAGATCTTTGCAGATGTCAGTCTGCGGAGACGACGGTTTAGGCTGCCACCTCCCTTGCCGCGCAGACGGCAGTGTTATACATCGTCATCTCTGATGCGCGTTTTGTCCCCCCTACCCTTGCAGACGAAGATTGGTCGAATCTCTATCTGTGTAGACTACTGTCGCCTGTCGGTCGTCTGCAAGGATGACGGTCTGTTGATCACCGTCTATGCAGACGGTAGACAGGCGATCACTGTCTGTGCTGCACGTCCATTTGGGGAATTTATTGCACCTAACTACCCTCCCAAAATGTTAAATGCATAAATGACAAGGTTGGCACTCAAATACTCACCGGTGGTCCAGCATCTGCAGGCTGCTGGTGTACTTGGACGTGCTCCCCAAATTATGGTCGCTCTTGTTGCGCTGCCATTGCTCTCTTCTTCTTCTCTCTTTTTGCTCTTTGTTGAAAGTGACTTGTCTATGGGCCCTGATGGACTATTTATAGCCCCTTGGGACCTATTTCTTTTGTCAGTCTCCCCTTTTCCCGTTCTGGTCCCCGTTTCTCCTCTATTTTTCTTGGACACACCATGCAATTGGTCTACTTTCCCTATTTTCTTGCATTTTCGAGAAAATTTTATTAAAAAATTGTATTTTTTCCTATTATTTTCTCGAGGGGGCACCCTCCTCCGCTCTCGCTACCGTAGGTTTTCTGACCTCTCTGGGGCATCTTATTTTCTTTTCTTTGATGCAACGTCGCTTTCAACGATGCATCAAAGAGGGGCAAAATGTAGACGTCCAAAATTGTCCTTATATTAATTTAATTAATATTTTCATAACATTATAGTTAATTTTAATTAATTATATTTGTTACATTCTTCTATCTATTTAATTAAATTTTTTTAATTAAATATGATTCACTTTCTTTAGTATTTGAATTTAATTTAAATACTACCTCTTTTAATGTATTAAAACTTATTTAAATACATTATCCCTCATTGATTCCCTTTAAATAAATTTTCAATTTATTTATTCCTCCACATGACCTAAATTCTACTAAACCACAATTAATCTAAATCTTATTTGGATTAAGATAATTTGAATCTAGATCCTACCCTACCTCACATCACTCTCACCAAATAGACCTATCTATTAATTAACTAAGGTTAATTAAGCTAATTTCTTTATTCCTACAATAATTAATCCTAATTATTTTCTCACACGTGTGTGAGAAAATTTCCAAAAATTAACTTTTCCAAATAATCCTTATTTGGTGCCAACAAGGTTTCTTACACCTATGATGACACCTTCTTACACTTTTCAGAAGTGTTTCATTGGTCCAAAACTCTTACACCTTCTTACACCTTCTTACAAGATCCTTCACATGTGTACTTTAAGTACACTTTGACTGATCACATCCAAAGTTGCTCACACATGTGTGAGCAAAGTGAGCCTCTTGCATGACTTATGTGTCCCTCATGTGGCACCTATGTGGATGCCACATGAGTTTCACCTCATCCAAGCCCTCTCTCTCCTCCAAAAACTCTATAAATAGAGGCCTTTCTCAAGAGCAAATCATCTTTTATTTTTGCATTGTTATCATGCTAGTTTAGCTCTAGAATTTTTAAGCAATTTAACATAGCAATCTTAGTTCATTTTCATGTTTGTTTCATTATTAAATCTAGATATCACATATTAGGTTTAATATGGAATGAATCTAGTTCTATTGTCTTAGTTAGATCTTGCATATTCATCCTAGTTTAAATGCTTGCATTTTCATCCATGGTGAAAGCTTAAGACAAGTTCTTTATACTTGTTCTTGAGTTATTAGCTTATCTTTCTAATGTATTTCTAGTGGGATTATAATATTGTGTTGGGAGAGCACACCCACAAACCTCTCTAAGAGAAAATCAACAAGGCTTGGGTGCACTTGTTTGGCTCATCAGAGGTTGTGATGAATCTCTTCTTATTTTTAATAGTATGCTTTTAAACATGTTTAATGTTGTTATTTGATGTTTATCTCTAATGTTTGCATGTCTGAGCATAATCCCAACAGGTAAGGTTTCATCGCATATAAATAGTATGTTTTAAGACATGTTTAATGTTGTTATTTGATGTTTATCTCTAACGTTTGCATGTCTGAGCATGCTCCCAATAGGTTAGGTTTCATCGCATACAAATACAACTCTGTTAGGAGATTTGTAAAGGACTGTTAGGTCCACCGTGTTAGAGGATTTTGGTATGCATTTGTTAGGATGAACTAGTAGATGATCTTCAATCGAACTCTGAATTGATGAATAAGATCCAATGATATAAACTAATCACCTAACTGTGATGAATGAGTCTTTGTTATTCCTTATACTACTGTAGCCTCTTAAACAATCTGCCACTTCATATTCGCATACATACTTCTATACATATATTCACTCTTATTTGGATAAACAAAATACTTTATATTTATACCTTATCCAAATCAAATGCAACTGTAAGTTGACTTCCATATGATAAATTAATATCTAACAATATAAGATGAGTCGGCCAAAAACTGTTACTTGGGTCCAGTGACCTACTTGGGAAATATACTGGCACTCAGACATTATGCTATCACTCAGGAAACATACTAAACTATGGCACTCAGGCTACTCTATGTACTCGGGCTACATTGATCACTCAGGTAATATTGATTACCACTGTTTTCTCGGTCGACACTACCACTACTCGGGTTACATTGTAACTGCTCGGGTTGCATTGTTGGCTCGGTCAACACTGTGATGAATAAGTGTTTTGGCACTAATTGACAATATGTCTTGTCATAAGGTCATCAATATCCCCCTTTGGTATTAGTGACCAAAAAAACTTATCATGTTCAAAAACTGCTCAAACTTCTGAGTCAAAACTCCCCTTTACCATCTGCTTGGGTGCTTGCTCAGGTTTTGACAATAACTCTATGACTCGGTTACAACTGACTCTTTTTTTTTCATTTTTCAAATTTATTTTTGTAACACTTATAAATATATATATCTCAGCTCTACTTCTCTTTTGTACATGTATTTCCTTATATGTATCTTTCCTATATACATCTCCCCCTTGTTTTCGACACAAATGCGAAAATATATCTATATGGTAATACCAAAATAGGATAGGAAATCACTATGTACCTTTAAAATCTGAGACAAAGTATTGTCCCAATTATTTGGCAACACCTTTAGGATGTGTAACTATATTTGTATATCTACTGATAGCTCCATCATAAGCTCAACAATTACAATTTTTTTATCATGAATAAGAGTCTTGGCATGAGATATATGCTTCTGCATTACATCCATGTGTGGAAAGAGTTGGCTCTGCATAGCTGTGAGAGATTCTCTTGTCCTTGCTTCTTCCCTTAGTAATTCATCCTACATGTCTGTCAGATACTTAATTTTCACAAAATGTGTTGAACTTGAACTCGGGTTAAGTGCCAACTGATTTGCACTTTCCTTCAAATCTGTATCTAACTTTGTTAGCTTTGTCTTGATTTCCATTGTGAAGTTTGAAGTATCACTTAATTTTACAAATAATGAAGTGACATTATTTATTGTAGTTTCTAGAGAGCTAATGAGAGAATTTAGCTTTACTTGATCAATTGCAATCTTGCTTGCAACATGCTCTATAACTTTGTTCTCAAACTTTCTTTCTGCCTTTTGCAGTAGTTTTTCTTGACCACTTAAACCTTTATTGAACTTGTACTTCTACTTCTAGTGCATCTAGGAATATACCCTTTATGTCCTCCAGCACTTTGCTTTTCTTCTTTTCTGCTAAGAGCTTTTGTTATGTATCTCTTTTCTTCCATATCTCCCCTAATGTATCTGTCTACCCTATTGTCAGATTAGATAGATCTCGATTTGGAATCACAATGTCTTGCTCAAGATCAATATCATCAGTGTTTATTTATTTTCCTTTTTCCACTATCCTTAGGATTGGGTGAAGTAACAATTTCCTTACCTTTTCCACTATCATCCATATCCTTTCCTTCCTTAGTTGTCTCATTGGTATTCAGTTGGAATAGGTCATTGACATTTTTTGCACCAACTGTAGGGTCTGAATCAACTTTAGCATCAATGCTCACTGAACGAATATTCACAGTTGCCTTCTGTGACTCAGCCAAGCTTGGCCCAGTAGTAGGTGGACCCTGGTGCTTAGTCTGTACTAGTCCAGATGTAGATTCAATAGACTTATCTTTTCTCGGAGATAGGATGATATGTATAGGTGATTGGGGTAGGGATGCCATTACCTCTACTGATGTATGTTTTGCATTGGATGCTTCAATAGATTCTACCTCAGGTAAATCTGCATCATCAGTCTTTTCTTTGTGGTATGTACTTGGTACTTTTATCTTATCTTCTTATTTTATTTCGAAGAATTTCTTCCATATCTTTGTAGCAGCCTGCACCACATCCTCCATCTTCTTGTTCAATACCTGAAAGTTCCTGCACTTTGGAGTGTGATTGCTTTCATATTTGGTCATGGCCTCTTTTACCTCTTTGTTTGTCATAGTAGGCATGACTTGCCTCAAGGTCTGTTCTCTAATATATTTTTCTATTTGAACTGCATTGCTCCAGGGAATAGATATTGCCTTGAATAGCTCTTCAGTCATGTGACTCTTCAATTCAGATGGATCATACTTCTCTCTTGTCATCTTCTCTACAACTGCTTCCTCAATCTGCTTCTATTCATCCTTAGTTTTGGAAGCATAATTCAGTGATTTTAGAGAACTCATACCACTACCTTCTCTTAGGTCTTTAATTTTCTTCTCAAATGTAGGTGGGTATGTGCAAGATAATGGGGGGCCAAAAAGTGGCGATGTGAAAAAATCCACTTTTCACTATCCAAAAGCGCATGAAAATGTTTGTTGACTTTTTAGTAGGTCTGGGTGTCAATACACCTGGGAAAACCTGACACCAAAGCACAAGCCTAATCAGGTACATGATATTTTTGGGTAAATGATATTTTCGGGTACCTGAAAAATATTGGGTACCCAAAAAAATTGGGCACCCAAAACCTGTGGCATAAATCAAAACCCGCGAGCCACTTTCCTCATTTCTCTCATTGTTTTGGGTTTGAAAAATGGCTAGAAATATCCTATACATGATTTTTTCAAGTACCTGATTGCTCCAACAACAAATTTGACTCCATAGTTTATCCAGTAAGTAAATTCTTTCTATATTTGGATTAATTTTTTTCATTTTCATGTTAAATGTTATTTTTTTGGTAAAAATGGGGTTTTGTATTGATTTTTTTAATACTATATGAAATCAGTTTGAAATTTATATTTGTATATTATTTAATCAGGCATGGCTGACAACAATGAAGATAATAACCCTCCCCCACAAAATAATGATCCCCAAAATAATCCAGAACTACTTTAAAACCCTCAATCTTTAGAGGATTTGATACAAGAGAATTTGAACACTATACAAGGCTTCAAAAACACGTATAAGAATATACCTACGTTAGCTCCTATGCTTTCCACCCTAAATACCATTGTTGAAAACATTGCAACCCTTACGCAACAACATAATGTTGCTCTTCATTGACGTGATGATATGCACACCCAATTTAATGATGGGCTTGACCATGATGGGATTGCTGCCCTTAATATAACTAAGGAAGATATAGCCTCCCTTTTTTTTTAATCCTGAAATCGGATTAAAATTTGACCCCAAAAAGCCAAAATTATCAATAAAATGGTGCACAAATGAAGCAATGCGCACACACTTTTCAGATCGCTGGTGGATGGCTTTTGATAAACCACCCCATAGCAATTTGGAGCTCCTTTTCTATTTCATAAAAAATTGTATTCTGAGTTTGTGCTTGGTCACAATGTTAATTACTGGAGCATGAGGCCCAACATGGGCATAGGCGGAGGAGCTCCTCAGACTAGGCAATTTTCCCAATGCAAAAAGGCCACTACCTTTGTCCCCCCCATTGATGTCGCACCCCCTCCTCCAGTGCAACATCTTGATATCTGGCAGTAGTTCACATGTATGCGTGCCCCATACTTGCATTATGTGCAAGAATTTGTGCCTCAGACCGCTTACTAATGCTGATATATATTAGTATGTTATTGATGAGGAGGACACAGGAGATGCAGCTACAGAGGTTGCAACACCTCATGGAGCATCTGTGTCTCATGAGAGTGTTGAGGAGGGGTATGCAGAGCCATGGAGTCATGTTGATACAGTAAGAGTAAACACTATAAATAAATTTGTCGCATGACTTATTTAATTTTAAAATAATTTATTTATTTAGATTAGTTTTAATGACTACATGCACTTATGTATATATATTTGGTCCATTTATGTTCAGTCAATGATAGAAGAGGAGTTGAGGCAAGTGGATGACTCCACACTTTTGGCTATTTCATTTGACCTTGACACCTATATGGTATATTATAAATTATGTACCCATTAGGTTTTTTTATATTATTTGGTGTACATGTTGAAATCTCTATCAATTAGAGCAATAAAATTGATACATTTACTAATATATTGTCATCTTATTATACTCTTGCAAGTCTCAGCTGATGTCAGTGGGGGGCACGAGGGGGTTCCTTCCTCATGCGTTGACAAAGGAAAGGTAACTAATTGTTTAAGATTAATTATGCATGCACATGTATTTTACTTGTGTGTGGTAATAAATATTTTACATGCACTTTATTGTATAGGGTGTGGCTCACGACGATGTCTCGACACAGGTTTGGGAGCCTGGGCTCACAGGCATCTTGATTCGGGGTGATAGCTCGATTGTACATAGATTTGTACATATTGTTATTTGTATTTTGTAACTAGGGTTGTTATGATGAAGTACATTTATATATAATTGACTATCTTTTTTACTCTCATAGGTTACTCCTAGTGTGAGAGAGGCCTCACGAGAATCATTCCTATCTTTTTTGGCCCAGCCCACTATTCTAGAGGAGGGGTTAGTGGACGTAAGTTTTAATTTTAGTTCAATCATTTTGTAATTTTGTTATGCTATCATCCTATTTTGTAAATTTATTACTCTATGTTGCACCTTGGCCCCCTGCACCATTCTACTAATCTCATTATTGCAAATATATATTTATAGGTCAGAGTTGGTATTGGTAGCACTGTCTGTTCGCTACCAAAGACTTATGTTAGGACACTTGATCATGGTAGGCGACCAAGAGGCCAGGTACATATTTTTGTATTAAATTATAATTTATAATTAAATTCGTGTTTGAATTATGAATTAAATATATGTACAAATCATATAAACTAAGCAATCTAACTTGGGATTGAACTCATTTTTTATGTAGGATCAATCAGAG
>MU227827.1:79247-93461 GCA_018584345.1 Thuja plicata | reverse complement strand
ATATAATCTAATATATAATCTAATATTATATATCTAATATATAATATCAAAAAATGAGAGGGAGAAAGGGGTTGAAAACAAATTTAGAGGGAGAAAGGGGAGGGAAACTTCAAAATTCAAAATTCTACCAGTATTTTCAGGTACCCGAAAATATCGAGTACCTAAAAAAATCAGGTACCCGATTAGGCTCGGTATTGCTTTGTGTACCAAACCTACCTGGTCAACTCTTCAAATGTCCCAAAAATGTGTTTTTCCCCTGTTTCTCTGAGTTTTAGACTTCGACCATGTAGCTGACGAATTTTTCTTCTCCCAAAATTGAAGAAATGAAAAAGGTATTTTAAGGAGATTATCAGCTTTCTATCGATATAATTGCTGTCAAATTTTGAATTCGGTAAGTAATTATTAGTTATTTTCTAATTGAGTTACCTCTAAAGTGTTGATTTACATACTGATTGAAAATGGCTATAACTTTCAGACGGTATAACATTTTTGAAATCTGAAAAATGTGTCACATTCTATGCTTCACCTACTATAAGGGAGATTTTTTTTTTTTGAATTTGGTAAAGTTTTCAATGAGTTAAGGTGGTCAGAAACGGGAGTTTTTTTATTCTGAAAATGTTGTAGCAGAAAATTCATAATTAATTATTTTTTTGGAATAAGATTACACAAAAATATGTGTCACATTCGGGCATGAGTCTAATAGGTATATCTAAAATCTTATAAAAAAATATTATCATTTGATCATGATTAAGGTGGTCAGACATACACCTACTTCTTATTTTTTTCCTGAAATTTTTGTAATACTGCATTGAAATCTATACCTTTCACCAATTATATTAATCTTTTTTTAAAAAATGCCTATTAGTTTAGAAACTACATTCAATTTCCTATACTTTCTATTCTTACAAATTTTTGGTATTAAGTTGATAGCTAGTTCAAATTTTCATGTCAAATTGACTAACCCTAATTTGCTGATTTTTCATTGCCACTTAAGGGCATAATTTGGCCCCTCATGATCTTGCACGTACCCAGGTGGGGGCTTCTTGAATGTGATTTCATCTTCTTCATCTTCCTTAGGAAATATGAGTTTCCTTCTAGATCTTCTGGGTTTGCTGGTAGTGAAGACAGTGGTAGGGGCCTTAGGTGTTTTCTTGAGAGCTAGCCTCTTTTTCTTCTTAGGAGGCTCTGCTTCTACCTCTTCCTCTTCCTTTTCAGATATATTATCTTCTATCTTAATTTCATCTTCTTTTCTTACTGAGATAGAAGGAGGAGATTTTGAAGTCTTTCCATACTTCTTTGCAAACTTCTCTAACCTCTTCTTTCCCGTTTTCAGAATCTTAGGAATCACAATCTCTATGGAAATTCTGCTCTTGGATTCTTCATATGTACCAAAGTATGGTGCTTTGGGGTCAACAGGCTCATTCACAAGAGCCTAAATGATTTTCTTGGTCTCATATATGTTAACCTCATATTCAAGAGGTTTCACCCATGCAACCCTAGGTCTGACTGCCTGAATATATACTTTATCACAGTCAACTAGGAAACAAACATCATCCTTGTGGTCTTCAACCAATTATTTAGGAATTCTATACCTAATACTGCATCTTTTGTCTAAATTCCTCAAAATATGCATCCATGATGCTCTCATAATTGTCTCCTAATTCAACTATGAAATCATTTATCTGATATATTATGGGTCTGTCCTTCTTCCAAACAACTGTGCGTTTGGAAGGGAAAAAATTCTGAATGTAAAAGAATATGCAGACCAGAAGTGAACCAAACTTACATGGATTGGTCTTTGATGCCCAGATGCTTTCCATGTTTTTCTCAATTGGATGAGCTACAACTCGGCAAGGTCAAATGAGAGGTTTTTCTTGACCACCTTGTATGCCAAGTCCACAGCCTCACATTGTACGCTGTTAGGTTGGCCAAAACTGTATATTTTTTGAGAAATAAAATGAATCCCAAACTTCAATTCCATGTCAATTACTCCATTTAGTCTCATGCCTCTGACATCCCACTCGGCAAGAGTTTTCTTAGCTAGGTCATCCCGAGGTAGGGTTTTGGTGGCTTTAGACTTGTCCAACATAGGATACCCTGTAACATGGTGTACCATTGTCTTGGTAATCTTCATTGGTTGCTCCAGCCATAATTGCATGTCATAAACATGATTCAGAATAAACCTAATCCACTGAACTTGGAAATTGTGTGGGATATGCATGATATGAGTCAAACCCTTGACTTATAGTTGTTTATATTATGTCTTTAGATTTTTGGCTTCATAGAGTTTATCATATGCATTCTTCATTTCCAATGTCCCTAGTTGTTGAATTGTGCAATGATAGAAGGCTCAGATGTCATTGATTAGAAATACCCTCGAAGGAATTAGGGAATGAGCTCCCATTGGGTCTATCTCCTCTACAATCGCTGGATGAAACTTAAACCTAGGAGGTTCATAGATAGAATTCCTTACCAACATCTCAGATCCTTTCTTAACCTTGATGTTGGATGTAGATGCCATTATGCTCGTAGGTTTGATAAAACTTTACAACTTAAAGCTTTCGAATAAAAATTCTCTTTGAATCACTTAAGGCACTGAATCACTCTAGAAACTGAAAGCTTTGTAAATAATAACACTTGCAATTCATCTTTTATAAGAGATTTTACCATTGAGTTTTCATTAAATGCTTCGTACATGGTAGTTGGCATATCTAAGAATGAAGCTCGACGAAAACTAACTTTTGCATCTTCAAAACCATACAACCTGACTTAACTCGGTTAAGCCTATATAACTTGGGTGTTACTGAGATCTTGAATCGGTTAAAACTATAATATGTCCTAGTGCATCAATATGCTGATTTGGACTTACTATCATGTCTGGAACTAATGTAGGATGTCTTGTATGCATAGTTCTAGTAGTCTCCTTGCATGTTTATTCAGAGATGGTAGATCCACCCAATTCACTGCTTTAGGTGCCATTCAATTCTTCATTGTTTTGATTTGAACTCTCAGGAGATTTCCTTACCCATTGCTGATTCATCTGAGTTCTGATTTCAGAAACTTTTGCTTTGCCTTTCTCAAAACTAGTATCCACTTTTTCTCTATACATGCAATTATTTCTTAGATGCATACCTTCCCAAATTGTGGATTTTATTATATTTTTGGAAGTTTAGGCATAAAATGGGAAACAGGTTTTAATTTCATTGATTTTTGAGAAGTTTGATTTTTGCGTATTTTTTAGGTTTTCCTCATTTTGAGTATTGCCCAGATTTTTCATTTGAATTGTTCGACATAACCTGATTATTGGGGCATATTTTCCTCCATATTTCCAACTATCCTATGGTTTTACTTTATGGATTTTGGATTCGTGGTCACATCTACACTCCTAGAAAAGTGCACAATTGAGTGTGTTGTGGGTACTTGTAATTGTTTTCCTTTTCTTGGATTTTTCCTCCATCCTTGATTTGTGAGCACTTTGGAATGTGTGATATATGTTGGTGTTTGATACCAAATCACAAGCACATTGTGTGTGCCATGATAGGATACCATGGGGACCCATGATCTTGGTTGAGACCAATGGTGCATAGTGTTATTTTATCTCTCCTAGCTTGAGTTTTTGGAGTCTTTGGTGCATCTTTTTATTTTGACCGGTAGGTGTGGAGTAGTAGGATGGAGTGTCTCTCAAAGGAGGGTTGAGACACAAAATGGTCCTAGGGTTACGCTTGGGTGATTTATCTAAATAATTGATAACCTTTAAAATGAATGAGAAAGAGAATATTAATATCAAGATAAATATAATGTCCATCGACTGTTTATTTGAGAGACGTGAGCTAGGACAGACGTGAACCATCTATGGATGTTGATATGGCATAGCAACGGTTGTCTGTTTGAGAGACACGTGTCAAAAAAATAGAGCTTCCTTGATGAGAGAAGGAATTTCTTGGAGCCATATGGGTCTGTATGAGCCATGTGATGACATTCCATTCTTGAGTCTTGACACTGTACCCAGTCTAGCATGAGTATTGACCTTGACCTACTTGCATTTCATTATTGTATTTTGATTGTACTCGAACGATGGTTCTGTCTGTCAGTCATGCATTATGTTTGGCATGCATGTAGCTTTATTTTGTGTGTGTGGTTCATTGTAGTTTTGGTCGAGTTACTATCTCCATGAGTATGGTGGGGTGGGCCTATGGGTTCCATGTGGTAGTGTGGTGTTGCATTTCTATACCACTACTGGGGGTTGATGTACATGGACAAAATTTCTCCAGCTACCAGACTTCAGGCTTGAGAGCTCATTCCACTATTTTGTATCCTTATATGCTCATGTATACTACTTTATGTTCTTGCATTTAGCCTAGATATTATTTTGCTTTATTTATATATTGTTGATGCAATCGAGTGACTATGACCTTGATGTGCATGTATTTGGTACTCCCCGATGTGGAACTAAATGTTTATCAGTTGTACATTGGTGTCAACTTAGGGATTGAATTTTTATTTCTTGCATTTTAGCCAAGTTTTCCAGACTGGTGTATGTGACTGTCCTTTGGCATATGCACATATCAATGTCTCTGACTGTTCATTGACACATCTGAATGTCGATCAACACATCTGACTCTTGATTGAAATCTCTACCTCTATGGACTAAGACTTTCTATCTCATGGAAACTTTAATTGCATATTAGTGTCTGTACAGATTTATGTCCTCACAGACTGACACCTCTACTTGTAGTTTGACATCTGCGCCCTCACTAGTCTGAGACTTTTTCCAGAAGTTCACTAGTCGCAGATTGGTGTCTTCGCCAATCGATGTATCCGCTTCTCAGATTGACATCTCTTCCTTTCTTCGACGTCTGCACCTAGTTTAGATTTTTAAACAATCTAGTAAGGTGAGAGTTAGATTTATGCTTACGAGTTAGGTTTCCGAGGGTCCTTGGATGCCTTCTAGACCTTGTTTATGACGTTTGGTATATGTTTGTTTAATTATTTTTTATTATCATGTTAACAAGGAAATTTACTTGTATGGTTAACCATTGTAGGAACTTTTATTTGGGCTTAAAATAAACATTTATGTTATGAAATTTATTTCTATTGTTCTCCCTTTTGTTAGCCATGAATTCTTGCCAACTTAACCTCTCGTGATCCATGGATGGATGCCCGGATCCTCGAAGGGAAAACTCAAGAATGTGTGTTATACGTTCTGAGGGTGTGTTAGATTGTCTAGGAACCTTTGGAAGAGTTGTTAAGTCTTCCGCTTTTGTGTGACCATGTGGATGTTTGCTATGTTATCTTGCATTGGTTTATTTCTTATGTTACTATTATGTGATGCACATAGTACCTTTTAATTTTTCCATATTAAATTTTTTTATTAAGTGCATATTTAACCGTGTGTTCCAAGGGTTCCTTGGTGGGGCATTACATCTATTCTAAAATCCCCTTCTAAAAATATAATCATGAATCATTCTGCCCTTTTGTTGAGATGCTAAATGGGCACACACAAGCAACACACTAATAGTCATAAGCATATCTGGATTTATATCCCACAATTACATTTTTGACACAATTGATTCAAGGTCCATGTTGAGAATAACCAACAATTATTGCATACCACTTAATCATATTAAGCTTGATTTTTCATTTTTCATTTGACAGAATAACATCATAGCCTCATCACGTCTCACATTCTGATCCTAGCCAACAATGAATGTCCACCATAAGACCACATTTCTTTGAGGATTTTTTTTCAAATACATGGCATACCCCCTATCCATAATCCCCTATCTCGAACACATGTCCACAAAAGCACCGATTCCATCCTTTCTATTATAGATAATGTTTGTAGTTTTTTTGCTAATCTAAAATCAACCTAAACCCCCCCCCCCACCCCCCCAAAAAAAAATATATAAAAAATTAAAATTAAAATTAAAATTTAAAAAAAAATAAAATAAAATAAAAAAAAATACGAAGGGTGGAGTCTGCTTCCTACCTCCTAGATCAGAGAATAAATTAAATGCTTCATTAATGTGGTAACACTCTATCATTAATCCCATAATCGTTATTCCTATATAATTGAAAAAGTCATGCAAGCTTGTCATGCAAGAGTAACGGTGCATGATAAATTTATAAATTCTTATATCATTTGTATTTAAACATCAAATCACACAAAAAAATTATTAAAGATACTTTACTTATCCTATAAATAACCGATCAATAGTTAATTACTTTAGATTAATCATTAATATAAGAGAGGCCTCAATTACCAATTAAGCCTTAATATTAATTAATATAATTTTTAAATAGTAATTTGATTAAGTTTGAGTAATCTTAATAATAATAATTAGCCGATAGGCTATATTGCGTGAGCTTTTGGGAAATACTTGTCTGACACTAGGAAACCATAGTTTCATGGGAAACCATTATTTCATGGGAACCCATTATTTCATGCAATGAATGCATATCAATATAGATTTGTTTAGATTTGATTTTATTTCATAATATCTACCGAGGTTATCATTATTATGATTGAGAAACCATGTGTTGATGATGAATCGACGTTTCTGGTTTTCCTCTTCCACTAGCAAAATTAGATCCCGAATCGCTCACGTTTTCATTTACGATGTGGTACTTTCTCCTCCGCTCACATACCTCTATAAAAATACTGCCAAAAAATCTCTAACTACTTGGTGCTCTAGTCTTTCTAAAATCAGAGGATGGCCAAGATATTGAAAAGCGTAGCAGGCGATCTCCGACCAACGTTCCTAAGCCTGAACTCTGAATCCGTCAGGAATTGCATTAATAACTGTGAAATCCCAAGGCAAGTTAGACTGAAGTGCTAGGAAATGATTGTGGCCTCCACAGCGGTGTGCATGCTAGTGTTGAAACCGAGTGACCAAGTTTTGAGTCTCATAGACTACCACAACCTCCAAAATGCGTAGAAGCTCAAGTTCAAATACGCCTCTGACATTGACGCTATGTCATTGTTTCCTTCATCTGATGGTGAGGAACATCCTGTTGAATTTCATGTTAGCAGGCCTGCATTTAGAACAAATGCTAAAATTTTTACTAAAATCTATTGTGTTTTTCATTTTTTGAAAATTTTTGAAATTTGGTCACAGGTGCATTTTATATGGAGAATAGCATGGTCTAGTATACCGTGAATCTAGGGTGGATTGATTTTGAAGGTGTTTGCAGATATTTTGACCTCCTCTAATGTCTTCTTTCATCAATGATATTTATTATTTTCTTTGCAATTTTCTTTATGTGATAGATCAAACATTGTAGTTGTCTGTAGAAGACTCTTTGAATGAATTGTTTTCCTGATTCAACAAGTTTCACCCAATGTAGTTTTTATCATATTACTAAATGCATGACTATGATCCCTTAGAAGATTTATATCATTCCAAAATATCGATTCTCTTATCTTAACAGATGCACTATAAAACACCCACTGTCCTATCATCATAATCTACAAATGTAACTCAAACATGAAATTCTCAAATCATTAACTCAACTTCAATGGAACACCCAAGCTTGAAAGTTGAAGCGCATAAATATTACAAAAAAGAGTTCCATTACCACTAATCGAAACATGAAATTTCTCTAATCTTTAGCTCAAATTTAATGGAACACCCATGATTGAAAACACACAACCATTACAACAAAGAGTTCCATTGAATCAAACCCTTTCTCCCTTACCAAAAAAATCTATGAAGTTTAGAGATCCATAGGTCTTTCCATGGGGAGGATTTTTAGCAAGCATATTGTAGGGGAAATAAAAGTGCATCCCTCCTATGTCTGGCGTGGAGTGTCTGAAATTGGAAATGATAGATAAACTGCAGCTACTATGGCATATTGGTGGTAGCAAAGCCATTGACACAAGCGTCCCTAGCACAAGATCACTTTTCATCATCTTGAACTACAAATAAATCAAGTCTACTATATATTACAGAGGCCACACTAGAAAGATTGACACTACCAAAGCTATATACATAAAAAGCTAGAAAATGTCCAAATTAAAGATGGTTTCCAATTCTTTCACTGAGCCTTCACACTTGTACCTCAGTATGGAGCATTATCAGTACCACCACTCCAATTTTTATACAAACATTCAAAATTTCTCTGCCATTTTATATATCTCCTCAGTTAACTAGAAAAAGAAAAAAAATACACATATGTTGAGCAACAGGCTGCGAAACTACCTAAACCAAGAAAATTGCCATTAAAATGTACTTTAGTAAGTTTGAGAGTTACATGCGTAATTGTTTATGTGGAGGTCATACATCTGTTCACTGAAACCACTGCAAACATGGCAATTAATCCACTGTAAACATGGCAAAATGTTTTGTAATTGCAGTACATATTCAATTATTATAAAAGTTTTTATTTTTGTAAAACTTTACAGTTATTTTATTACCTAATTATTATGGTACAATTCATTATCAATAATATTCGTTTGAGCATTAACTATAGGGCTTAACATATTTTCATTTTACATTTTATATTCTGGGTTATATTGTTTTAATTTTACATTCATTTTATTTATCTAATTATTTATATAAATTTTAAAATTATTTGAGAATTTTAATTACAAGACAAAAAATATTAAAAATATAAATAAAATTACAATTTGTAATTTATTTTTAAACATATGTTAAATTGCAATGTTTTGTTTTTAATTTTTACAATTATAAACCAAACTAATTACTTCCATAGATTTTAAAACATTTTAGTGCTAGTTTGAAGAAATTTAAAGTCAACAAAAATTGGTCTCTTTGAGAATGCCAATCTCCTTTACATATCGGTATCTAGAGACCTATACCAGTTGAGTTGCCTATCTCTAAATTGGTTCCTTCATATATTGTTCATGAATGCAAATCACCACAAGAAAGAAGAATCACAAAGAATGGTCAATGAATAATAAACTCAAAGAATACTAAGTTTCTGTGTGGAAAAGAAAATGGAAGATGAATTTAACTCATTCCTTACCTGAAGAGCGAACCCAAAAAAAGAATTGAAGTCTCTAGATTGAACTCCAAGAAAGAGGAATCCACAAGAAGAACATAAGGTCTCTCTAAACAAAAAAAAGCAATACAACCTACCAGTTTTTGTTCCATGAGATTGTTGGTTATTATACTATCAGTGGCAAGATGAACGTTTTTAAGCTATCGATAAGGAAGGGAAAGACAACAGTAAGGATGTTGAGAAAAAATGGGTAGAGTTTTCATGAAAATATTAGAATTGGGCCCTAACAAAATATAATAAATAATAGAAAACACTGTAAGACCAAAACCCCCAATAGAAAATGGACATTGTCTAAATACCTTTCATTTAATGTGCTTTGATTGTGTTGTCTTGTCATTTACACTTTAATACACTTATTTTTATTATGTAAAGCTTTAGTTATGCTTTCAAATCAAACACCTATCAACACAGAAGTCCAAGGAGGATTTGCCACTCTCTACAACTTTTGAATCAATTGATACAAGCCTAATAATTTAAATGTATTTCCCTATCGGCGTACCCCTTGCACCCTCTTTTGGTGTAAGTGCTAGTTAATAGTATATTATGCCATAATTGACTACGATAAATTATCATTGATAACAATGATTAATGGACATTCAATATTTCCATTAAATATATTTTGAATCCAATATTAACAATTCCCGCCCAAAAGTGGTAGGTTTGTTCAAGTTTATGTATAGAATTTGAAATTTTAAATATATAATTGACCTTAAAAATGTTAGTTTGGTTTTAAAAAATGAAATAAGAAATTACTTAGGTTTACAAAATATGTAGATAATATATTTCATTTTGTGTGGAAAAAGACAATTTAAACTTTAAATCTATTAAAAGAAAATGTTTGATTTATTTTGATATGAAAGAGATAGTACAATAATCATAAAGTAAAGATGCATGTTATAGGTGGTCGAGATATTTGAAATTAATAAATATTAATATAATTTGAAAACAAAGGTAAACTCAAAATGTAAATTCACAATTTAAGTAAGATTATTGTATGGTTAATAGTGTTAATTGATCACTTGAATTTCTTTAGTAAACCAACGTGTAAGTAGAATGAAACCAAGTTTAAAATGTAAACCAACTCTTTAGTAGAATGAAATCAAGTTTAAAATGTAAACCAACCTGTAAGTAGAATGAAATCAAGTTTAAAATGGAAAAAATATGACTCAATGGTCCCCCTAAGACTTGAACAAATACTTTAGTGCTAGACTTGAAATGCTAAATACAATGTCTCTTTGATTCTCCATTCTTTTTGGTGTGATTATTGCTAGTGTATTGTTTATTGTGACATTCTACCTCCTTATTCCCCTTTGGTCAACAAGGTTGATGCTTATATTAATTGGTTTTCTAATTTGTATAACCATTTTAATATAGCCAAAAATTTATTTTTGACTTTCAAAGCATGTACAATCTTTAGGGAAACAATTCTTTATGACTTGTTTATGGGTTTTGAAGAGTTCCTCCTCTCTAAATGGTTGTCCATTTTCAATCCATTTGAATTTTTTTGATGTTTTAGAAATTATGTGACAAGCCTTTAAGACGAATAGACCTACTTTATAATTTGTCATGATTTAAGTTTTTTTTTTTTTGCCTTTATGTTAAAAATAAAATATAGCTTCTACTACATAATTGATTGTTTATCCATATATTTAAATTTATTTTGATGGTATTCTAAACAATGTCTAATTTAATCTTAAGAAGTGATTAATTACCACCTACATTTTATGTACAATATCTATTTTTAAATAATACTTATAAACACTTATTTATCAACACTAATGGCGACAGGAGTGGCTAGGGTTTCTAATGGCGATGGGAGCTCTGAGGGCATCACAGTGGCAACAGAGGAAGGAGATGATGCCAATGGGGATGGGGATATTTGGCGGGTTGTGTTGCAGACGTTCTGCGCAGGACACTTGGGGTCTCTATGGGCTGTGTTGCAGCCGTTTTGCCCGCGGTCTTGGTGCTTTGTTCTTCCGCTTATGGGGGAAGAGTTCCATGCAAGGGCGTTTGGCAAGGGTGGTGTGGTGGTGGTTTTTTCTGTTACTTGTGTATCTCAAGAGTTTTTTTTCTCCCAGATCATTTTTCCTACCTTTGGGTGTTTCATTGTTCTTCTACCCAGGATTCTTCCTTTGCCCCGTGTTGTTGGGCGAATGGGCTTTGTTGGTTGGTTTAGAGGAGTGGGATCTTGGGTCATTTCTCTTTGGTTTGGGGCTTCCCTGCTGAGGCCTCTTAGCCTTGTTCTATGGTGCTGCTCAAATGCTACCTTTTTTTACCTTGTGGAGTAGAGACTGTTGGTGGGGAGCTCCCCCAGGCCGTTTCAAGCTCGTGTTTATGGGGCTTTCATTGCTGTCTCTTCTCCCTTTCTCCCATGGACTCCTATGGAGGTGGAGATTTTTCAGGTGACTCTGGTTATGGTATGGCCCAAATTTCCTCCGTCCCTTTCTTCTACTTTTCTTATTGAGGTAGTGGCTTCTTGTGTTGAGGTGAAGTCTGGCCGTGCGGATAAGATGGATGGTAGCTGGTTGGGGCATCTTCTTTATTAGGGATACTTGTTTCGGGGGTTTTGTAGAAGTTGGCCTATCGTGTCTATTTTTGAGATCTCCATTTACCCTATTGAGGTGGGTAACGCTCCTATTGAGGCGGAGTGGATTTCTCTTGGCGATGTCGAGACTGGCAGATGGACAGTTTCTTTTGTGGGAAGATCAGAGGTTATTATGGTTTATCTTTCTTCTTTTTCTCACATTGTTACCTCTATGGGGTTCGCCTCTAGAAGGAGTTGTTTGGTTTTGGGGACCAAGTCAAAACCCTTGTCATTTTTGCCAAAAATCCTCAAAAACATATTATCCATTATGGCTATCCATTTAGTGGCTACCTGTCTTGGTGTGGGGAGCCAGCTTCATCCCTTATTCTGGATTAAGTTGTAGCCCTCGGGCCCTGGTCTGGACAATGTGGCTGTCATTCCCAGGTTGTTGTCTTTTTGTTGTTGGGTTTCATGTTTATTTTAGCTTTGTGCAGCTGCTCGTCTAAGTGGGGTTTCAGATCCCCCTCAAAATCTATTTGTACAGGGTTCTGGGACCCCTTCAAAACCTAGTTCTGTGGCCAGGTGTGGTGGCCTGTTTCATTTGATTGGCTCTATCCTTTCAGTCTAGGCATTATTTTTGATCTTTCGCTTTGTTTTGGGTTTCATGCACCCTTTAAAACATGTTTTACCTAATAAAAAACAAAGGAAAGTGTAGGGAACTTTAAAATTATGTATGAAGATTGTTGAAATTTCAATGTATAACACACAAAAACAAAAATTGTTAAAGTTTTTACGATGAATAAGAACAATAGATTTTTTTCTTTAGAAAATAAGAGTATGCATATAAATATAATCTTAAATCAAATAACATAAAATCTTTGATCAAATGAAATCTACTTTTTCTATTGTACAAAAGTGCTTTGAACAAGGTAGAGAATACAAGTTGGATATAGATACCGTGGATTTGGATACAAGTTGGACACACAACAAACCAAATGACCTTTCTAAACATAAAGACATGCAAAATTATGAGCATAAACAATGATAATAG
Source organism: Thuja plicata (assembly GCA_018584345.1). Taxonomy (NCBI): domain Eukaryota; kingdom Viridiplantae; phylum Streptophyta; class Pinopsida; order Cupressales; family Cupressaceae; genus Thuja; species Thuja plicata. The sequence continues at coordinate 80,862 of MU227827.1, read as the reverse complement.
AAATTCATGCAAAGTCATGAACATAAATAATGAGTAGATGTTGAATTGAGAGTAGGGTACAAAATAGTGGTAAAAAATGCATACCTACTTTGTCTCGGACGATATTCATACTAAAAATCTTGAATTTGTATATGGGTTAATCTATCAGAAGAGATACAATGAATCATGAAAATCAACAAATATCAAAACAAACTTCACTCCTAGAGCCCTATTTTGTAATTCTAAGAACTTTATCCCACATCCACCTTCCCCAAAACTATTTTTGACCAACCCACTGACTCAAACACGAACCAATACCACAACTAGTAACTTAGTAGGTCTTTCTTTTTGACCTTCATAATAAGCTTAATCAACCCCTTGATTAATAAATGCACCCAAAAAGGCTTTTGATGAGGGTTATCCTTGAATTGTAGGCCACAATTTCTTAAAAATTGATATTCAAGAATGTTCATATTAGTATCATTCTGCCTCCATATACCCTTATCGTAGAATATAATTCTCTTCACAATGTTTGGGTACTGGAATACCATATCCTGGATATGGGCTGACCCGTTTGGTTCACTCGGAAGATGACTGAGAAGATGCAAGGAAATTTAATTCTTTATTTTTTAATTTCTTTGAATATGGTGTGTATATGTGTGTATATATACACACATGCACACATGTGTATATATACATACATACATATATGTATATATACATGTGTATATATATACACACATGTGTATATATATACACACATGTGTATATGTGTATACATGTGTGTACATACACATGTATACACATATACACACATACACATGTGTGTGTATACATACACATACACACATACACACATGTGTTTATACACATACAAGTGTGTATCCATGTATACACATATACACACATTTGTATATATGCATGCACATGTATATACATGTGTGTATATACATATGTGTATATACACGTGTGTGTACATACACATATATACATGTGCATGTATATATACATGTGTATGTATACACACACACACACATATATATATAGTCACAGATTCCACGAAATATTAAATTTGGTTTGTATATACACACACATATATATACACATGCGTATTTACACACATGTATATATATACATCCTTATAGCAATATAATATACATCTTTATAGTCACAGATTCCACAAAATATTAAATTTGGTTTTCTAAAAATTGGAATTCTCATTCCACTTATTTTGAAATTCCAATTCCAATTTTTTGAATGGACACAAACATGAAATTAGAATTTCCTGAAATTAGATAATGCCAATTCCAGTCTAATTCCAAACAGGCCCTAATAAATGAACTATCCCATGCCTTCTAAGGAAGAGGCTTACTTATATAGTAGGTGCTAAATAGTTGCTTTTAAAGATACAAACCCCATAAATCTTTGCATTTTCTTCTATGGTGATCCATGAGGAACAAAATAATATAAGCAACATGTACAAAAGTTTTCCCTTACATAAATTGCATGAATTTCTTTAAAACAGAGAACCACATTATAATTTATAAATGTGACATTTTGACATTCAAACATCAACATTGTAAGAAATGAAAAAATCAACTAAAACTTTACTACACAAAAAGAATCGCATAGCTAG
>MU227827.1:64194-79197 GCA_018584345.1 Thuja plicata | reverse complement strand
AATCGCATAGCTAGGAGATCATGTATCTGAGAATATTACCATTTAAGATTTCCAGCCAAGAACATAATTTGGAGCTCGTGCCTTCATCATATTTACATAGAAGAAGTAGCTAAGCAACTACAACACAAATTCCTGAAATATTTTTGCCAACTGTGCACAAAAATACTTTGGTACCAAAAGTACGCAACTAAAAATAGATGTAGGAGCTACAAATTACCAAGCATTGATAGTAACTACACATTAAGTTGGAATAGGGATATTGCCAATAATTGGTTTGCATGCAAGTTGGAAAACAATGGGAATAAGTATGCTGTAACGGTTCTGACAAAGACTGAAACCCAATCATCAAGTAACTGATGATAGTTGGGTTTCCTTTGTTGAATTGATTCTTATTCCCTATGTTTGCTGCGATAGCCAGAGATATTGTTTGGCATTACTTCTTGCAAAGAAGATATATGTAATAGGGTGGTTGTACATGGCAGCATGTTGAAAAGTCTAAATAAAAGTGTTTTCCTTGCTTGTAGAGTGGATGTAGGCCTTTTGGGATGAACCAATATAAATCTTTGTTTTTTCTATGTGTGTGCATTCTATTTTTTTTATTTATTCCTTTTATTTCAAATCTGTAGCTTTCTTTATATCTCAACAATTGATATCAGAGCTGGGAAAGGTTGATATGGGCATCATTTCACAACTTTGTACTTGGCTGCAACCTTACTCCCAGTTGATAGGAAGGAACCAATACCTAAAAATTATCACAAATGTAGTCTAAGAGAGCATTTGAAGGAATGTATGATGCAAGGAAATTACCCATTTTTTGGTGAAATTTAATTAGTTAGGAAAATTAAGCAATCTTCAGTGCAAGGATGAGTATTGCCAGCGGCCTTAAGAGGTTTTCAGTTCCTAGAAAATCCGTTGGCAGAGGAGGTGTGCGAGTGGCACCCAAACAAGTGGTGCGAAACAAATAGATAGAATTATTTAAGAATGAAATAAAACACAATGAAAAAATGATCTAAAAGCGTATAGATTCCCAAAAAAAATATACTCACTGAAATCATTGTAAGTGACATACCTCAACATTGTGCACAAATTGTGTCTTTTGTTAAAGACGCCGATGAGAAAAAGAGGGCAATATTTACAAAATCACAAATTCTTTAAAATGAATTGAATTAAAACCTATCATCCTTACAATCATTTTTCAATCTTCGAGACAAATTCTTGTAGCTTCTAACATAAAATATTGGTAGTGAGTTAATATTTGCTTTCATGAATGATGTAAAAAAACCCAAAATGATTTGGGAAAGATCTGATTTCAGTGGAGATCTAATTTCATTGATGGAAATCAAAAAGTGCAAAACCTACAATAATTTGATGGCATGAGTTGCCTGCTGTAAAAATTTTCGCATAGATATTTTTTTCTGCCATAAAGAGGTTTCATCTGGCTGCCATAGAGCGGTTTTAGACATATTATTGCTTGTTTGAATTAAAACAAAAAGAATACATCCATGTAACATTTAAATGCACTCTTATCTAATTTTTTGAGAAATTATAATGCAAACATATTTTCATATCAGAACACAATATCAGAACGTATTGCATTTGCATGCGACCAAGAAGACTATGTAAATACTCCATAGGCTTGAAACTTTGTAAATAATAAAATTGAAAATCGATTTTTCGAGAAAAAAAAAATGGTCAAACCATAATCAGGCTAAATGAAATGAAGCAACTAAAACCACCAGAAATCATCTGTATTACATAGATAACCCAGCAATTGTATGAAATATGAAATAAAATCTGAACTAACATCCCAAAGCAAACTACTTATTAAATCAAAACAAACTAATGGGTATTTCATCATTGTATTCAACAGCTAACACTTGCTCTTCTGGGATTTGAAGAAATCCTCGAGTTTAAGTTATTTTTAGGACTGGAAGGGAGTCTAGGGTTTGAATTTCTCAAAATTTGTTCTAGATTAGTAGGGTTAGGAGCTTCACCCATTTCAGGATCGAGAATGTTATACCCCAACATCACAACCAAAGCCCCACCGTGAGCTTGAAATTCACTGTGCAATTCTTGCTCCTTTCCTCCTCTCCTCCCAAGTCAAATTTCTCAGGCAACATACGGCTAAGATCAGTCTTATGCCTACACAAATCACGCTCTTCCAACCCTAACACATTCGCATAAATTTAAAAAAACTTGGATTCGTACCTAATGACCTAGCTCAGCCCATTCTTGCTGCCATAAATGCTACATTTATGATACAGAGCCTCTTCAAATTGCACCACACCATTAAATATGGTGCTGGCTAAGTTTCAGACATAAAATACCAAAGTTTTTTTTTCTTTTTTTTTTAAAAAGTGGCTTTTTTTTTTCTCAAATTCATGAAAACACAGTAAGTTTTTGTCAAATTTTTTGTGGCTTTCGACCATAAAATATATAGATCATGAAAAACAGATGCTGAAAATATTGCAAAAATCTTTGGTATTTTCGGAATTTTCAAATTTAGTCAATGGTACATTTTGTCTGCGTCCATTAAATACCCTATCTAGCGTGCACTCTATTGAGCCATTCCATCTCCAAACACATCTCCACGACATTGGCGATGACTACACAAACATAAATACTGCAAAGCATACTGACCCATCCCACTTCGCAGCAGAAAAACCAGTTGTTTATGTGAGACAGGTTTTTACTGGATGTTTAGTGGTTTGAGAGTGTGAAACAGGTTTCCCGCGTAGGGACGCAAGTGACCTTGCAGGGGAGCCTATCAGCTTAATTAAAATTATGAAATATATTCATTAAACAATTTAATTATGAAATATATTCATTAAACAATAAAAATCTATTATTCAGTTGCACCCCGCGTGAACATATCTGATTGTGCTTATGGACAATCTGATGACATTATATCATCTTAATTAAGAATGACATGATAAATCAACAAGGAAAGAGAACATCCAAAACGATGGAAGAGAAAAGATAAAAGGCAACATAAATCTGAATACAGACAACCCATCAACTTACTAAAAGCATATTCTAAATGATATACAACCACAATATAAAGAAATACCCTCACAACCAGAATCAACATATTACAATAATATTTTCTCACTACCATTTGTATTCTCACACATGTAAGCATTAGGTCAATTCAAATGGCTTGTAATAACTTATTCTTTGGCATCTAAACTGATCACAGCAATGTGAATGTTTGAAATAGGAAAATGGCTGCAGATATAAGTTTCTCAACCAGAAAGATAGAGATCAATGCATAAATTGTGTATTCACAACAAAAGTTCAGGGAGTGTTCGGATTGAAAGTCATACCTATGATTTGGAAATATTGCACTACCATTTATACATGATAGATATTCCTGCCCACTCCCACCACATAACTCATTGCTCCAAACAATTTCCTTCTCTAAAACAACGTATCCTATAGTAACTAGCAACACACTAAACAAGGACACAAGAACCCACTCTAAAAAAAAATGTCGGATAAAAGGTCACTTAGAACGAACCAAATACATGCATGGGTGTGTAGATTGCACGTAAAGGTGATACACTTCACTTACAATCATAGAGAAAACAAATGCAGCTATAGACGTTTCCTCCCACCCCAGCCGCTCATTACAAGGAATTCTATATAATGACGGGCATTTATTGGCTTTCATTCAAGTTTCATATTGCAGAGACGGCTGACACTATATAACTGTACAGGTCCAAAATGATAACAACATTTATATATTTTCTAATTTGATTTCAAATAACCAACAAGACAAAGCCATCCAACCTAAATTTCTAATCAAACTTTTAAATAAAATTCCAGAAACATAGAGAACACCAAAGATCATTTCATTTTCAATTGAAAATCCAAGAAGCTGAATTTCAAAAGAGCACCACCTCAATCAATATTCCAGAATAAGAATGAAAAAGTTGCACAAACATAGATCTCTTCCAAGCACCTCCCAAACAACAGATTAAATCTCCAGAAATGAAACCAAAACTCACGATGTTAATTATATTGGAATGTAATGAAATTCATGATGTTAATATCAATGTTGCTTATATACTAATAGATATTTAATGAGTCAATTTTTTTGACCTAATATAATATTGGATCACATATTTATGGTTAGTCGAATTATTGTAGGTGATCATTGGATATAAATGTATCATATCTTTTATAAAATATTTTTAAAAATATAATATGAGTTGATCGAGTGTGCATTTTTGCTAACATTTGGTTGTTTGTTTTGGCTAATATTTTAAAATGTTGAGGTTGCATTTTGGTTTAAAGTGATCAGGTTGGATTTTGGCATAAATTAAAGGGATATTTATGTTACTATTAGTCCTTTCTCAATTGATTTCTATATTAATGAGCTTGTAATCATTCTCACTTTGAATAAATCATTTATTAAATTATCTATAAATTCATATCTTTCAAGTACTTATTTGAAGTCCTTCCCATATAATAGAGCTTCTCTCAAATTACATAGTTTAACATTTATTTCAATTACTAATCCCAACTAATATGATAGGGTTAGGTGCATTCAAGCATCCTCTTAAACGAGTAAAAAAAATTTAGAGGCTAAAGACACCATTCAAAGTGAAGAAAAAATCAATGTAGAAGAAAGATTTGATGTCCCTTTTTATCTAGTATTTTGGTGTGAAGATTTAGTGAAAGTTTACATAATATATCTATACTTTGTTAATGGGCTATTTATATAACCATTGCATTAGCTCATGAAAAAACGAAAATTCTTGATAGTGTTTTCTATTAGAAGTTTTGTGATGGTTAAAACAACAACTTTCAAAGATATTAGAATTGAAAACACAATCAACAAATATTTTCCCCTTAATAATTCAATAATTATCTAACACTTCTAATTATATATTTGTAAAAAAATAAATTCAAATTCCTTGTTATTATGTATATACATACTAAATATAAAATTAATTATGAATAACAAATAAAAAACCTTTAAAATATTAAAACATTCAAAATAATCTTAAAAATATTGCAAATGTTAAAAACAGTTATATTCTATTTGTGAAAAGGTTTTAAATTAATATATGTATCTTACTAATAGATATTATAAAATGAAGTATATTCATTAAACAGTGATAACCTATTGTTAAAAATGAAATATATTCATTAAACAATGATAATCTATTATAAAAAATGAAATATTCATTAAACAATGATAGTTAAGAGTAATAACTACAAAAATCAAAATTTCAATGTTATAAACAGAAACCTTCTAAATTCATACGGAAAAGAACTCTATATATTTTGAAGCACCCTGCGTGTATGAGCATCTGGATTTAAAGAAACAGTGCATATTTTGAAGCACTCTGCATCTATGAAACTCTACACATTTCTAAGCAATCTGCATCTTTGGGCATCTCGATTTAAGTGTGCTGAGACAGAGAGAATGTCTCGTTCTCTTCTTTTCTTTATCAGCTGTACAACTCCGAGTCTCATGTCTGCCAAATCCTGCTCTTTTCTCAACACTTGTTTGTCTTCATTGATCTGGCAGAGCTTGCGTTGAGCAGAGTCAGTGAGAAGGCCTTCTACAATATCATCTTCAAGCAGCAGCAACTCCATGAAAGCCTCATCCATGTACTCCTTCATTGCAGAACAGTATTCTTCCACCATTCTGTCTACAGAATATTGCTGCTGCAACTTCACCATAGTCTCCACATTTGCTTCGGCTGCCTTGTAATCCACCTGCAACAACTCCTCATAATAACACACAATCTGTGTGCATTCGGAACTCTCCTCCTCCTCCTCCTCATAATGTTCTTCTTCTTCTCCTTCACCTTCATGATTGAACCAGTCTTGTGATTCAAGTTGGATTTGGGAAATGTCAAAGTGTGAGCATGAATTGGAGTGCATGAATTCGTGATAGAATCTGGATTTGGATGGTGAGAAATTGTTTTCTGAATCTTCATATTTCCTTTTCTGACTGCCCATTTTGAGTTTTGAGTGAATAAGATGAGTTTTGAGTGAATAAGACCAATACTAGTTGTGGGTTATTTAGCGTGGAATGGCAAGACACACAAAACCAATGTGAAGCTTGGGCTTCTTCCCTTTTGTTTAATTATGCTTAGCAACACGATTCATTATTTATCTAAAGAGTATTTGATTTTTATTGTACGATTGACAGTAGGAAGAATGCACAAGTGAGACCTTCCTAGTGAGACGAGTTGTGTCAAACAACTAGGTTTGATATATATCTAGTAGGATTGGATTAGTGGTCATAATTGAATAAATAAGTCAATTGGATTGGGATTGTATGGACGTACTTGCATCATGATAAGTGAAGTATAGGACTACATACAAGAAAAGATAAGTACTAAAGCCCAACTATACCAAGCATGTACAATTTAGAAATATATAAATAATTTAACATGTGACCCCAAATTAACCCTAAAACTATGTGAAAATATGCTAAAAACGTATATTTTCTCATTAAAATCTTGTTCCATATTTTCAAATGTTTACTTGAAAGTTATCTTTAACACTATATTTTTATATTTTCTTTTCCTCCTCTATTTCTTTTCATTAACCATCATCATCACTATTATCAATATTAATGTTATAGGTATTAAATCACTTTAATTTAATTTAATTTTCTACTTTTTTTAGAACTATTAAATTACTCACTTCAAATTGTTGTTCTTAATAATTTTTCTCCCATTGAAAGTGGAAATGAAAATGATTGCTAATTGGGGTTCAAGTATTAGCAACTCAATTTATTACATCAAAATGTTGTTAAGGAGAAATGTCACTAAATGGACTAGTCTTGAACCTATTCCAATTAAATTGAATTTTGATGGTGTTCCCAAAGGCAACCTAGGGTTCGAAATGGGGGGTCTTAAGAGATAGATACTCAAGCATGATTTTTGGCTACCAATGTTAGTTGTTTGGGTTCCCAATCTAATCATCTTGTTGAAGCTATTGTTGCCTTCTAGGGTACACAAATTGCTAGAGAATTTGAGGTTTCTCACTTGATCATGGTTGAAGTGGTATTTCACAATGCTACTAATTTTCTCAAGGGCCTAACTTTCCCCTCAAAGAATATCAATAACATCGTAAATGATTCTAGATAACTATTTAGCTTTGAAGTTAGGATTAGACATGTAAAACTATGAAGGAATGAGAAAATTGATTTGTCACACAATTTGATAATTTTGTTAGATGAACTTCGGCATTAGAGAGAAGTCCAAAAACTTCACCTTTGAACATAATTGGTAGTATCAATAATGAGAAGCATATTTTAATGTATAGCTCTATTGTCTTTCATAATTATTACAAAGAGTTGAAGAAAATTTGGTCATTATGAAATGACTCTTCACTATACTTTTCCATATATTATCCCTACTTTTTAGGATAAATTATACTCATGAAATTTTCATTTTTCTTACTTTATAGTGGTGTAAGTTTTCCATCAATCATCTTAGTGACTACTCTCCAAAAATTAGGCTATAGTCCATCTCTACTAGAAAAAATTTAGAAAACCCTAATTTTTAGCATATGACTTGCCTTAGTATTTATCTCTAAAGTTGGAAATTCAAAAAAAAATTTAGGAGTCCAAAGAGGTTACTAATCGAGACTTCATCTTGTAAGGAAGTTAAGAAGAATACTATGACAAGACACATTCTATGTAAATGTACCATGGCTCCATTCCTAGAATGTATTAATAGATATAGATGATTGGATCATTTGTTTCTTTGCATAATTCCTCTACCTTAGCCAAAAATTTGAATTCCATGTAAGCCTTGACATATCCCTCCATCTTCTTTGTCACCTTTCTTGTTTGAATTCTTGACCATGTGACCTATTTGGCTTAGGTTGTGTTTGCGTTACCGATACATCCACACAGTACACAACCATCCTATGAATTTGAAAATGAATAGGTGGTTGTTGTCATGTTACAACTACTATTTCTTAAGTGTAATGCCTCTTCCCACTTCTCACCAACACAATTTTTTTGACCTTCTTAAAACATAAAAAAAATTCTTCATCTGGCCTTCTTGAAGCTCTCTCATCAACTCTTAGCTCTTCTTCTTGGCTTTGGAAATATTTTCCATCATCTTGGAGATCGTTACAAACTCTTTGGATCTTTCTCATGTTGGAGCTCTACTAATTTTTTTCTTCATTACCTCAACCTCACGTTCATCCCACCAAGCTCCAACTTTATGGCTTCAAAGAGGAGTTCAGTCATCTCGTCTCATTTTATTTAAGCATATTATAGTATCTTGTGTTATTATTATAAGGCACTGAGAGTGGGGGGTGAATCAATGCAACCAAAGATCTATAAAAACTTTTCATCAACTTCTAAAGTAACCAATATGCAGAGCTAAATATAACATAAAAGTATAACAAAACATGCATCCACACAATCAACACAAAGACACCAATATTTTAGCATGGAAACCCTTGTTAGAGGAAAAAAGTACGGTGGGAATTATCACCCACAAATATCACTAGTGTAGCAATAACATCTTCCCTGTTAAGAGCATTGCATCACCCTGTTAGTGGTATACTCGGTTAAGAGTATCTATAGCCCAGTTATGAGCTATTACAAAGTCCTTTTAGGATCTACCTTGTTAAGGGATTTGAAACTTCTTTTGAGAGTCACCCTGTTAAAGGATTTAGTCTTCAAAGTTGTTAGGATCCTGCATACCCTATTAGAAGTAACCTTGTTAGAGGATTTTGATTGCAATCCTGTTAGAACTTGCCTTGAGAATGAACTCAAATAAAATGATATGAATGTAGCACACTTTGTCTGCCAGATCCACTTTTGTACTGCTCAAATCGTTGCTCTGACCATACACACTTCGCCTTCAACAATTACAATCATCACAACATCAAAAACCTCTCTATTATTTTAAATTTCATCTCTTAAACATATTTAGGTCACTGGAATAACCCTAAAATGTGTTACCTCAGTCAGTCTCAAAATATCCATCAAAATTCATAAGCGATCACTCCAACATAGGAAATTATAAAGTTCAAATTTGAACCTCAGCAATACAATATTTAAACTGATTGGTCTTTGACTTTGAATTCACCATTGAATCGATTTATCCAATTTGACTAGATTGGTTTGACTGTTCACTGATCTTACTGATATTACTGGTGTTTCCCTCAAATCTCTACCTATATATTGAATCTGTTTAAATGACCATAGATGTAGGTAAAACTAATTTTGTAGATACTTCATGTCTGATTGCACCATTTGAATCATGAGAATTATCATCGCACATTGAATTTACCATGACTAACTGTGTTATCACTGATACAATGGATACTTAGACAAATACTTGTGTAATCACCTTTATCACTAGTATAATGGATTCAATCAACCTAGAAGACTTTTTTCCATCAATGAAAACACTACAACTTCCACTGCATGATCTAAGATATGATCATCTTCATCATATGCCAACAATATTCCCCTTTGGCATTGATGGTAACACTAACAAATTTTTTTTTGCTAATTTGTTAAGTGTCTAACTATGCAATAATACCTCCCCTTAGGATTACTCCACCTAAGCTAATTACAAATAGATAATGCAATTTCATGTAACATATTTCCAATACTTACAAATACTTAGCCAAAAACCTTCACTGTATACTACTCCCCCTTTGACAATAATGACAAAGGTATTACAATGGGTAATCAAAAGCAAAATTTTAGTTATAAATAGTAGAATATAATTAGTTACAATTGGTGCAGGGGCACTCACAAAAGACAGGGACAAGGATGTATAACAACTTTGGTGGATGGAACTTTTAGTTTTATGCTATGTTATGTTTGTAATAAAAGTCTGAATCCTCTGTGGTGGCATGATCCTATTTGGCATCCTTATAAGCAATTGATTTTTATCGTGAAAGAAGCAATTGAGAAAGTTTTTCAGCTAGAGTCATGTCATGAAGCCATTCTGAACATACCAAAACTGAGGAAGGAGTATTCTAGCCTAGAAATGATTTACAAGACTTGGACGTTGTCTTTTCATCACCCTAAAGTGGGAAATACAAGACCAGAGTTTTCAAGTGACAAACTCCCACCATACAATATGAAGTTGTTTCATCCATATTTACAACATACTTACATGATTGTTGGTCAGGTATGCGGAATTGAGAGCCCTCCTTTGACAAACATAGCTTTAATGGTTCTTGTAGTTGATGTGCAATCTAAAGACCCTACGTATTTTGACTTTGCCAAATATGTCTCTAACAAGATTAATACGGATTTAGAGAAGCTTCATAAGGATTCATCTAGGTTAAAGTTTAAGCATTATTGCTTTTTTAATGCATATGTTTTTATTTTTTGGACAAGAGAACAATGCATGGGGTGAAGGACTACCAATTAGGGAATATGATGTTCAAGGGTTTAGGAAGCCAATGCAAATGTGGTTGAAAATATAGGATTGGAGGTCTACTTTTTATCAATATTTATGTTTTGAAGAGTATTTTATTAAATCATTAATGAATTTAATGAGAGGAGCATATGAATATACTCTGTCATTAGAAATTAAGAGGTTTCTCAGACTTAAGGACCATATTGAACAAAGCCCTGTAGACCACAATTGGGGTGATTGGTATGCTTTTAAAATTTTTACAAGGATTAGGGTTTGCGATTTTGAAGGTTTCTCTAACGATCTCATAATCATAGTTCCTAATAGAATTGTTGACCTAGAAATGTGAGGCAGATGACAATATCAAATTCACAACACTTGACATCAAGTAACAAGAACTCATTATTACCTAGTAATTTAGCATTTGGTGATATCTTTGTGAAAAGTATGTAGAGATATACCTCGATTAAAGAAAAAATTAGTGTGTATGGATTTTATTGGGGAGATGAAAGGACAACTTTTGATCTTGAAGGATATATAAAAAAATACAGAGCATCTCAAAAGTTACAATTATTTGGGCATAAGCCTTTACTTGTTGATGGATTGATCCATAATTTGCAAAGGGACGAAGCAATTAAAAGGAGGGAGATATATGAAAAGGTGGAAAAGGATTTTCAATGGAAATTAAGGAAACATAGAATTAACATACAAGTTGTTTGTGGTATTACTGATCCAGTGGCTAGAGCCATATAATTGGTTGATGACGAAGGAGAAATTGTAGATAATGTCCCACTGTAAATACTCAAAGATACACCATTGAGATTAAGGAAGAGTTCCCCATTGCACATTTATATTCAGATTGCAAAGGTGATGATGAGGATGTCGTCTTGAGAGAAGAAGCACAGGATAAGGTGGAAGACTCTTTGCATGAGTCTGAGGAAAATAGGCTTAATTTGGGACCTTTGTATGCATATGAATTTGGTGATATCTGGGAAATTGAACATAAGGAAATGATTTTTGATGGCATGTTTGTTTTTTCAAAAGAATTTAAATCCTTTTTATACCAATACATAGGAGGAAAATTGAGGGAATCCTATGGAAATGTGGAGACTGAAATTCTTTATAAGACACTAGAGGAGAAAGTTCATATGGAATTACAAGAAATCACCCCACAAAGAGGTAGATATTTTCTTAAGGATGCTGGAGCAATCCTGTACCAAGGATGGGATATGCAAGAGGCATTAATTCTTGATTGTTTTCCAAGAAAGGAAGGTCCTAGGTTGGGCATTAAGCCTGAAGATTTACAAGATATTGTTACTAGATCTAGTCATGATCCTGATCAGAAAGATTTATTACAATCGACTTTATACCCTATGGATCAAAGGCCACTACTTGTGGATGTTGATGAAGCATTTGGATAGTTAATAGTTCAACAAGCTGGTAGAAATCATCAACGTGAGACAAAAAAAATTATATGTAAATGTTGCTATGATGAAAAAGGATCAAGTCAATGATTTGGTCAGAGAATTGAATAGTTTTAAGAATTCATTAAAGAAAAGTGAGGAAGAGAGGGTAGCAGCAATGAGAGATGCAAATTTTTGGAGGTATAAGACAAAGAAATTAGAAAAGAAAACAAAGGAAAGGGTAATGAATTGGATGATTTGGCTATAAATATTGTTAAAAGAAGATGTGAAAGATTGATGAAAATGGTTGACAAGTATTGGGATAACTATTCTAATACTTTTAGAGAACTGGAGGAGCATGAAAGATTGAACAGTAGAATAACAAAGAAAATGAATAGAATTGATCTAGGGAATACAGAGATGCTTCAGTTGGGAGGATTTTTATTGAGTGCACATAAGGAATAGGGTGATAAGTTGATCATGGATATGCAGTGACTACAATGCGATGTCATGAATGCTTTTCTCACTTTTCTCAAGGATGGTTTTCCTATGCCGGTAGAAAAATCAAGGAGTTCTCTTGTGGAAAGAGTATCAGTCAGACTGCCAGAGTTGCAGAAAGATCTTTCCATTCATGTGCTAGCGATAATAGACAAAATGTTCCAAAAAGAATTTGCAATGAAAGTTTTGATTTGACATGTAGGTGTTTATAAAAATGAGGAATATACAACTCATTTGTCAAATCTTAACTTGTTTCTTTTAAGATAGTTTATGTTGATTAAGTTTTTTATGAAAGGACATGTCTGTTGTAAGTAGTTATAATCCACGTCTATATAAGTGGACATATTTTATAATGAGAGGACATAAAAAATATAGAAAGACTCAATTGAATGGAAATTTTTTGAAAATCTAGACTCTAAGTCTTTTAAATTTCTTTAAACCTTATTTCAAATATTAATGAACAGACTGCTCTCTTTTGGAGGTTCTCAAATAAGTGTTTGATTAACTATTTCCTTTGTGATTTATATTTCCAATAAATATAAGCTACTTTGATTCTTTGTGCACAATACATTATTTGGTTATGTTTCAATTGGATCATCAAAATTGTATGTGAGTTGTTCCATATATGTTATGCTTTATTGGGCTATTCTAGTAAGGTTTAAATTCAATAAAACTAATTGGAATATTAATCAATAATTGAAGGCATTAAAGGTCAGTTGATAGGGTTATCCCAGTGGTAATTTTAAAATTATCTCATAAAGGTTATACATAAGGGTTAATAAAAGAACGTACTTTATAGCGGCACTAATCACATCACTCAATATATATAAATCAATTTATAATCCTTTCAACCATTTACACAATACATATATAAGCATTCATTTGTTCAGTTGAAAGCAATTCAGTATCAAAAGCATTGTATAAATTAAGTAATTTGATTTTATTAAGATTATACTGCCAACTTAAGAGAATGATTGAAGGAAATATACTATCTTCTATAAAAGCCCTCCAACCAATAGATAAGTTTGAGGTTTAGGCTTGCTATCCTTGGTTATGCATAGCCTAAAGTGCAAGAATTCAATCTCACTATTGAGTGAATTCATTAGTTGGCCAAATCAAGTGGATAATTTGATCACAAGGCTTGGCATACCTTGATAATTTTCCAATATGCTGACCTGGGAACCAATAGGGACCATATTAGAATCCCACTGCATTTACATGAAATCGCTCCACATTTTATAGCTCGACAAGAAAATGTTGAGTTATAATGAAACTATCCATGCAAGTTTCACACACCATGGCTATACATTATCACCAGAGAAAAAGTTCACACTCCAAATAATTGAAGATCATAATATGTGTTGCTCTCATAAACCACTACACATGATCATTCAGGGAAAAATAGGTATAGGAAAATCTTATTTAATTTCTTGCATTAGAAAAATACATAACAATAGGATCCCCCCTCCCCCCCAGAAAAGAAAAAAATAAAAAAAGAAAAAAAGAAAAAAGAAAGAATAGTTACTAGTATTGGCCCCCATAGGGGTTGTTGCATTCAACATACGCGCATCAACAATACATCCAAAGCTCATAATCCCTATTAAAGAAATGCATCCATTAAAAAGCCAAGCATTAACCACATTTCAAGATATTCTTAAAACACATGAAATATATCCTTATAGATGAAATGAGCTTCATAAGACCACAAATTCTCCTCAAAATTGGCAATTGACTATCTGAGGCCTTTGCCAATCAATACACACATATTTTGGCAGAGTATAAATAATGTTATTCGGTGACTTGGCACAACTACCGCCTGCTATGGATAAACTGTTCTATACACCACACTCTAATACTAAGATATTGTGGGACTAATTTACAATAGTTTTTAATTTACAAATGATGTTCTGACAACAAGGTGAGAGCAACACACATGCAAAATTATGTTGACTATTGTAGAATATACGAGATCCAAACCTAGCAGAAGATGATTGGAAGCTTCTAATGACATGTATAGACAAACAGGTCTAACAGTGCCAAAGAACAAAGAATTTGATAGTGCTACACATTTGTTTGCTACTAATGATTCAGTAAAGTTTCACAATAGAAAGATGTTAAAGTTATTAAATCGATCGATCACAATAAGTACAATAATCAATTGTACATACAGAAACAATAATGTAGTGGATAATGAACAGCTAGAAAAATATGTACTCCTTTGTAGAGGACAAGGAATTATTCTTACAACAAATATATGGATAGAGGCATGACTAGTTAATGGAGCCCAAGGTGAGGTTGTTGACATTATTTACGGGCCAGGTTGTAAGCCACCGGCTATCCCTATGTATATTGTCATATATTTTGAAAATTGTAATGGGCCATCATGAAACCAACAATACCCAAAGAATATAATGATTGTACCTATAACCTTAGACAGTCGAAGACAAATCCCAATCACCATTTCATGGGCTATGACTATACGTAAATCGCGAGGGCTCATACTACAAAAGACAACAATCGACATCGATAAAATAGAGAGGCAAGGACTGACATATAAATCTATGTCTAGAGTGAAAACTCTAAAATGCCTCCATGTTCAACACACTTTTACCTTCGACAGGTACACCAAAATGCAAAATAATCCATACATGATTATATGGAAAAAAGAGGAATCTTACCTAAGTCAACTAGCGCTAGAAACAAAATGTAAGTATTTTACACGTATAGAA
>MU227827.1:0-12618 GCA_018584345.1 Thuja plicata | reverse complement strand
AATCATTCAAATTAAACCATCTAATCAAATCATATCAAATTAAATTAAGGATAACATCTAATCAAATTAAACCATCTTTATCAAACCATCTAATCAAATGAAACCATTATATCATCTAATCAAATTAAATTAAGGATAACATCTAATCAAATGAAACCATCTAATCAAATCAACTAATAAATATATGTCTTGAATCATAAACTAAAAATATCAAATCCAATGAAACCATCTAATCCAATATCAAATCCAATAAAACTATTAAATATATGTCTTGAATCATAAACTATAAATATCAAACATATAATAACATCACACACACACACACACACACACATAAGTCTCAAATCAAAGATCTGCGCAACATGTCCTAAACTAGGGAGTCATCCAGGCGCATGAAAATAAAGAAACCATCTGACCGACTGCCATGACCATCCTCTGGTTGTGAAGCAACAACTGATTCCTACAAAAATAAATGCACGTTTAAACTTACATATATTTAAATACTCAAACATGTTATAAATGCAGGTTTAAACTTACATATATTTAAAACTTACCTGGACACTAGTAGGTGTGACATCTGTTAAATCTCTCCTATGAAGGTGCTCTGAGCCCACACTAGAGGTAATGTGCTCTGCCCGAGTGTCACGAGCATCCTCTAATTGTGAAGCATCAAATTTAGTAATATATTATGTAAAGTACAAGTGTACACATGCATGCTTAAACCTATGTATGTATATTTAAAAGTTACATGACCACTAGTAGGTGTCATATGAAGATGCTTTGAGCCCACACTAGAGGTAATGTGCTCTGCTAACTATGCCTGCAAAATATTATACATTGAACAAACATCAATACACACAGATCTACAATTAATTGTTCACTAAAACTCCTGGAAAGGAGAAAAGAAAACTTTATATACCTAGGTCTCAGGACCAATAGGATCATTAGCACGGTCCACCATCATATCATCAACTGAAGCATCATAACCCACACCACCTCCTGTACTGAGGGTCTCTAGTAATGAAGACTGTGTAGCTGGGAGGGGACTGATTTAGAGCCTAAAGCACCAGAAGGAAATAACAAATGCATAAATGATCCAATATCACTGCTAGAGTCCACCTGACTCAACCCGCGCAACTGTTCATCAAATATGTCTAGGCCCTCAGCTGTGATGCGTACATCTCCAACCCGTATACCTGGCTCTATAGCTGTAGACTGATCAGTGGGTGCAAAGCACTCTGTAGAGTGTTGTGAACTATGATGTGCCTGACTAGATGGTGCAGAGCACTCTCCAGAGTGATGTGAACTATGTTGTGCCTGAGTAGATGGTGCAGAGTGCTGTGAACTATGTTGTGCCTAGCTAGATAGTGTGTCATGTGTCGGTGGAACTACAGGACCCCGTGCAACTCTGATGACATCTCTAACTGAATGTGTTGGGATACTCTACATGTCTGCAATATAAGAATAGGACTGTAGGAGATCCTCTAAAATTTAAAGTGCCACATCCAAATGACAATGATGGCTAGAAAGTGCTTGTATCTCTCTAGGTGGAGGAAGACCAAAAGCTCTATATGTCTCATCACTGACCCCTGCAGTAGTACTAGATGAAGCCTCAGTGAACGATCTACCTTGACTCAATCTAGTCAAAATACATCTTCCCACTGTATCTGAAGTGATGGAGGTGGCTGTAGATGCGATCTCACCTATCTTGTCCACTACTCCCCTCTAGGAAGAAATATCCACTCTATCTGTAGTAGTAGCCATCATCGGTGCCACTATCAGAGTCCTATGCCCAACTAGCTCTCTATGAGTATGGACAACCCGATCAGCCCTACGATACTGATTACGGTTAGCAACTCTACCATGCCCCTGACCATAATATCCAGGTAGATCTAAATAGTTGACCCTAAGTCCCAAATGGAACTCAATGTACAACTGTTGTGAAAAATATAATGGAATCTGGTCATTATTTAGATAACAACCATGTGCTGTAAGAAAATGAGAGTATATCATGCATGCGATCTGAGGAATCCTACACTGTGTAACCTGATAAACCCTCACCTTGGTCTTCCCATCGTAAAATGGGAAGACCTCTCCTTTGATGATTTCCTTGGGGACACGGTTCTGGACCATCTCCAAGGAAACATCACCCAATACCTCAGCTCTCAACTCTTGAAAAATAGTATCTACAACTTGTGGTGTGAAAGAAGAATGGGATCTTAATCTAGTAGTCATGTCCTCCAAAATCCCCAATATAGTGGCACAAATATCTCTATATATGCCATCTGACTCAGACGTGCAGATGTTCTCTCTAAGTTTATCCATCTCTATCTGAGCTGTCAGAAAAATACTCACCAGATCAGGAGTGTGATGTGCATCCTAAGCCAGTACATCATGGGCAGGTACATCTTGACTGACCATCTAGATGTAACATGTACATGAAAGCTAAGTGTTAACAATTAAATACTTGATTACATGTTATAATTACATGTAAAATGGAAACAAACATAGATGAATATATAAAATTATAGTTCTTACTTGGGGTCCTATTAGGTCTTAAGGGTCCTATTACCCATCTTAAGAGTCCTTGGATGTACTAAGGGGTATTAATAGGTCATATTGGGTCAAGTAAGTCTAGTTTTATTAGACCTCTTAAGGGGTCCTATTAGGTAGATTAAGGGTCCTATTAGGTCTTCATATCTACCTATTAGGTCTTCATGTCTATTAGGTCCTATTAGGTCTTAAGGGGTACTCTTGTTAAAGGGTTTCATACATTAGCATTCAATATGGTTAAGGTTTCATGTTAGGGAACTAATGTTAGAGTTTATGTTGATTTATGTTTCAGTTTCATGTTAGGGTTAATTTGTTAGAGTTTTGAATGTTAGGTTTCAATATGGTTAGGGTTTCATGTTAAAGGGTGCAATATGGTTAAGGTTTCATATTAGGGTTTCATATGGTTAAGGTTTCATGTTATACATTTCATATGGTTAAGGTTTCATGTTAGGGTTCAATACATGGTTAAGATTTCATGTTAGGGTTTCATGTAACCTAATTCAATATGGTTAAGGTTTCATGTTAGGGTTAATGTTAAGTTTATGTTGATTTATGTTTCAGTTTCATGTTAGGACCTTAGTTTGTTAGAGTTTCATGTTACCTGGTTTCATGTTAGGGTTTCATATCTAGTTAAGGTTTCATGTTAGGGTTCAATATGGTTAAGGTTTTATGTTAGGACATTTCATGTTACGACCTTAGTTTGTTAGAGTTTCATGTTAGAGTTTCCTATGGTTAGGGTTTCATGTTAGGGTTTCATATCCAGTTAAGGTTTCATGTTAGGGTTCAATATGGTTAAGGTTTTATGTTAGGGTTTCATGGAACCTGGTTCAATATGGTTAAGATTTCAAGTTAGGGTTAATACATTACAGTTTATGTTGATTTATGTTTTAGTTTCATGTCTAGGGTTAATTTGTTAGAGTTTCATGTGTTAGGGTTCAATATGGTTTTAAGGTTTCATGTTAGGGTTCAATATGGTTAGGGTTTCATGTTAGGGTTAATGTTAGAGTTTATATTGATTTATGTTTCAGTTTCATGTTAGGACCTTAATTTGTTAGAGTTTCATGTTAGGGTTTCGTATGGTTAGGGTTTCATATCCAATTAAGGTTTCATGTTAGGGTTCAATATGGTTAAGGTTTTATGTTAGGGTTTCATGTAACCTGGTTCAATATGGTTAAGGTTTCATTTTAGGGTTAATGTTACAGTTTATGTTGATTTATGTTTCAGTTTCATGTCTAGGGTTAATTTGTTAGAGTTTCATGTTAGGGTTCAATATGGTTTTAGGGTTTCATGTTAGGGTTCAATATGGTTAGGGTTTTATGTTAGGGTTCAATATGATTAAGGGTCCTAGGTATAGATTAAAGAGTTCTAATAGGTCATCCTCATGTGTTTTAAAGGATCATACTTGGGTTCTTAAAAAGGTTTAAATGTCAATGTAGGGTTCCTAAAGGGTCCTAAGGTACATGTACTACTTGGGTTCTCTAAGTGTCTTAAAGTGTACTAGGACATGTACTAAGGCATGTAATATCTTAACATCTAACTCTACATGAATAACATATATACATACATAACTCTAAAACATATATACATGTACATAATTGAGAGAGAGAGAGAGAGAGAGAGAGAGAGAGAGAGAGAGAGAGATTCCTAATAAATTTACTAACTTTAAAAGCAATTTAAAAAAAAATATTTTTAATTTCTAACATTTTGTACTATGGTTTTCTATCATTTTCTAACATGTACTAAGTTACAATTTTTTATAACATTGGCTAACATTCTAATTACGGTTTTCTAATTATAACTAAGTTATAATTTTCTAATATTTTCTAATTTTTTAAAATATTTTCTAATGTTTACTAAGTTACAATTTTCTAATGTATACTAAACTTTACAATTTTAATGTTTACTAAGTTACAATTTTATAATATTTTCTAATGTATACTAAACTTTACAATTTTCTAATATATACTGAGTTATGTAATTTTCTAATATTTTCTAATGTATACTAAGTTACAATTTGCTAATATTTTCTAATGTATACTAATTTACAAATTTCTAACATTTGCAAACATAAATATACTATGATTTTTTAATGTTTTCTAATATTTTCTAACATTTCTACAAACTAAATATTATTTAAAACAAATAATTAACTAAAATAAATATAAAACATACAACTTACAATAAAAAATGAGAAAAATTTGTGTACCTGATACTACTAACAACCACAAGAGGTCGAAGAAGCTTGGGAGCTGCTGCCGTCGTACTGGTCGTCACTGGTTCGCTCTAAGCCCCGCGTCCACAAAATCTCAAACAATGAATAGTAAAAATGAAATGGGTAGTCAGAAATTTATACAAATTCTAGCAAAAAATGGCTTTGTGCGAAGTGTGGGTTCGCGTGAAGTACCCTACGTGGGGTACTTCGCGTGAAGCCTATTAATCACTTCACGCGAAGCTATCAAATTTTTTTTTTTGAAAGTCCGAAATCCTTCGTCCCAAAAAGTGGGACACACTATTGTGAATTCACCCGACTATAAGAATTTATCTAAAAGCTTTTAAATTGCAAATATGGTACAACAAGAAGGAAACATAACTTTCAAGTAGGCAGCTCACTATGTTCTATGAAACATATCTATCCCAACATTCTAACACCTGGCCAAAGGTTCTTATAAGGTACCACAAAACTAAATCCATCAAAGTTCTATATACCAACAAGCTAAGGAATTTCTAAGTACATAGATCTAGTTATATATTGACATGTACAAAACGTTGTGGATTTACCATGGCTTTGGAGTTTTTTATTAAGAGGCACAATGCAAATTGCCATTTATATGTGATATGTTTTCCGTGTCTTGCTTCTCTTTATTACTAATATAGACTATATTTCTAATTCCACTTCATTACCCTAATTATCTATATAATAAGTTTATAACCCACAATTAAAGTGTAGATAACATATAAGGATTTAGAATATCCCTACTAACCTAAAGAACATGCATGTAGAAAATAGAAACTAACCCCTCTTATTTAAATAAATTTTTGCTTCCACAAACAATTTGATATTAAGACTATCAAAAAATAGCTACGTATATAAATTAAGGAAAAAATCACATATATTGACACAATGGAGCCTTCATGTGATTATAAAACATATTAATGTGACACTTGATTGAACCCTAAATTGAATACAACATGGAATAGGAAGACATAAGTAAATCATTCACACATCTTACCCTCGACAATTCTTCTTTCCAAGTAAAGCAAGATGATATTGACCCAAATTGCAATATACCAAAGCCTTATTATATTCATGATTGGAGAGTGTGCAATTTTCTAATCTTTCTAGAAAAAATCAATCACAACAATAATCAGATCATTGAATTTAGAATGGTGACTAAATTAAAATTAGAATTGATTTAAAATCACACCTTTTAGATAAATTCGTTAAAATTTTGTTTAATTTTAGATATAGCAATGAAAATATTTTTTTGATTCATTAACGTATTTTCCTATGTACATTTTCTTACAAAAATAATGCATTTTACATGCTCAGTCTCTATTTTCTAATACCCATCTGGTTGTAACTTCTTTGAATTCATGTATATACTTTGTTTCTTGCATTATACATGCTCAACCTCTAATATTTTTAATACCCATATGACCTTAACTTTCTTATAAGCTATTTGATCTATACAAATGGGAAATATGTTGGGTACTCTTTGTTGTCGGCCATAGACACTGATCTTTTTGTGGGTCGTTAGAGCTTAACCAGAGTGTGGATCATCTTTATTTTAGATTAGATAAATGCTCTAACATGGATTCAGAAACCCCTATGACTGTATCTAACTCTGAATAAGTGGGATAAGAGAAAATGTATTATCTTGTGCTCAAACTTCTAAGCTACAGATGGAGTCTTTTTTTTGGTTTCAACTGTATAGTTTTGTGAAATGTCTATATCCTCCTTTATTATAATAGTTAAATAAATAGAATTGAATTTTATTTACTTTTTAACTGTCTAAATGCATAACTTTGAGAATGGTTCAATTTAACTCTATCTCAATATGACTATGAAGGCTTTGTATTAGGTTTTTGTTTGGCGACCATAAATATAATTCTAGACTTTCTCTTGTTTAAACCAGGAATTACAAAATTCTCTAACTAAAATCTATTTAATGGCTTCCATTTGGTGACTTGTCTGTGGAAGCCTGGTTATTCCAAAACGGGCCTACTTATATTCTTTTAGACAAACCAAATTTACTGAGGAGGGAAAGTTATAGGGGCAGGTAGTAATATAATAAACTCTCTAAATCAAATAAAAAAGGTAATAGATTAAATCTATAAAATATTTTATTGATTAAAATATAGTAACTCAACAATTTGGTAATTCAGTTGATTGAGTAGAATTGGTGACAATCATGATATGTTCTTTAATTATATCATATATCAAACTTCAAATTCTTGGATGTATGAAATA
Organism: Thuja plicata; assembly: GCA_018584345.1. Taxonomy (NCBI): domain Eukaryota; kingdom Viridiplantae; phylum Streptophyta; class Pinopsida; order Cupressales; family Cupressaceae; genus Thuja; species Thuja plicata. The sequence goes on along the minus strand of MU227827.1, from coordinate 5,594 downwards.
AGGAATAAAGTTGGGATTGTGTTATAGAATGAATACCCTCAATCCTTGAGATGTATGATATAAGAAGGCTGGCTAAAATTGTATCCCAAATGACTTTGGTCGTGTGAATACCCTCAATCCTTGATATTCATTCTATTAAAATGTGATTCAGGCTTTGATATATGTAACCCTAACTGCGGTGGCAGCTAGTGTGGAAATTTTGTTCCTAAGCTACAAGGGAGACCACAAAGTAACATGGAGTTTAGTATGTGTTTCGTTCGAGAGTTTCTATTATAAAGCGAGGGCATCCATTTCGATAAGAAATGTCGTTCTTGTGTGTTGTTGTGAGCTCCATTTCAGTTTACAAGCTATTCACCAATTACGAGCTACCCTTGAGGCTTGAAGACCACCAAAACAAAACTAAGGGTTCAAGTGGATGAAGATTTTAGTATATTATCTAAAATTTTTACACATGTTTCAAGAGGGATTTTCTTTACATTCTAATTTTTGTAACCTATGACAAAGTCTTCTTTCATTACTGGCGGATATGTTTTGTTCAGAGACATGTATACGTAATGAGTTTCTCACATCTGATATCAGATAAGCAGTCATTTTACAAAGATTCCAAATGTTACCAATTCTTATAAAAGTGGCTCTCCATAAAATAAATGACTCATAACTCATTTCAATGAAGAATAGAAAATGATTTGAAAATTTGAATTATTTAATAAATAATGTTGTTGTATTTGTACTTGGAGTGATCTATGAGGAAGGTCTAATGTTAAGATAATGTAATGAGTGCTAGGTGAAAAGAACATCTAAGAGAACAATGATGTCAACTCATGACACAAAAACTGATTTTACAAGCAAACAAGGATGAAAATTTTATAAATATATGCAAAGCACTGACATTTGACATTACAAAAACTCACTGAAGAATAGTAAGATCTTGTAAAAAGTGTCCGTGAATGAGCTTTTTAATCTGTGCAAGCCATGGTTTTTTTTTCCCTCTTTTCAATTCACAATAATGTGATGGACCATAGTTGGTCCATCTCTTTCAATCCTGCACACTCCCTAATAAAATATGCACTACTCATTTTTCTCTCTGAGTAGTGCGTGGTTCTTTGTATAAGTGGGAAGCACATTATTTCAAACGCATGAGATGCAAGTTAGACCTATTCAAATCTAAGGTTTTCATTATTATGATGCTAGTCAAACCTAAGGTGGGAATGCCCAAATGGGAGACATTTCTCTGATAATATGGAACTGTCAAAATGGAGGATGCATGTACAACAGGCGCCTGTGGAAAAATAATGAAGACAAAGAAATATGGCAAAATACAAAGTCGCAGGCTAATTGCAGATTTGAATTGCAATCAAGGGGCCACTGTTTTGTTTTAACAAAATTGTTTGGGGCTGCTCCTCTTTTCCACATCATGAAACTTTAGAGATCTATTCACTTCCTTATTTGCTCTAATATATCTCTGTTTATGTTGCTCATTGGGGGTTGCATGTAAAGGTGGAGGGGCTGCACATTAAATGGATTTTGCCAGGAGGCTCACAAAACCTTAGAAGTAATGGTGCAACATAGGGTATTCTGTGACTTTTAAATGTATATGAATGTTTGTTGTGTATTTCCAGCGCTGCCCTTTTTTGTGGATTTTGAGAATGTTGCGTGTGTATTTAGAGATCATAAATTGAGTGTGTGAATGTCTCCATTATAGGAAACAGTTGGACTTCTTAACAGTTTGTTGACAAGCAATATGCATCTGTTTTCATCTGTCTTTGCTAATGATATCTAGTGCTCTCTTTTATTAGCTACTTGGTAATATGTTGGGTTGTAGAATTCCATTTCATCACCATTTTCACCAGCACATTTCAGAAAAGAAAGACAAGAAAATCATATTACAAGCGGATGGGTTTTGTGATTGTGGAGTTGAATAAAAGAGTACTGGAGGTTTTAATGTCAACAGAAGAAGAGAGGGCAATGGTAACACACAAATTTTATTAGTAATGGTAAACACATGTAATGGTAACTTACCTGGCCTTCATTAATTCTCAGACAATGAATGAATTGGTTTCTTATCTATTGCAAAATCTCAGAAAATACAACAAGATGGAAATCAGAGATTGTTCATCAAAGACGAGGTCTTTTGGTAGGCGCAAAATTTCAGAAAAAGTGCAACAATATGAAAATCGGAGCTATAGCTTGATTTCTCAGTATTCTCACCAGAGATGAGGTCTTAAACCCGTTACAAATTTCAGAAAAAAGTGCAATAACATAGAAAACGAAGCTCTAGATTGATTGTTCACCAAAGATGACTTGAGATGAGATGAGTTCTACTTACAAACTACATAGCATAAAACTACAGATTTAAACCCTCGTAAATTATTACACAACATATATTTGAGTGCTGCAACACCTTAACAAATATTTTTGAATACAAACAAATTCCATTTCCATCGTTGTGCCTAGGGCAACAATTTTGCATTACAAAACCCTAACTGGAACAAATTGTGAAAATAAGGCAAAATAATCCGCATGATCATTTTCCTCCCCTGCAACTTGTGCGGCAGTGAGGGTTCGAAATGTGGCCATTTCTAATCGCTCAAAACCCTACGACGCCCTTCTTCATGTCAGTAATGTTGATGAAGTCGTTCATTCATTTTGCAGCTACCAACGCCTAGAAGAGCAAGGTCAAAAGGATGGTGCCATTCCAAATATTATGCAGCTTTGCACTGTCGAGGAAATCCAACAGAATGTGCAGAGTGAAAATGACACCAAACAACCAACTACAAAAAACTTTTCATTCAAAATGAGAAGTTTTCCTCTGACTCAGGGTGTCTCTTATTTTTCATGCCAAAATGACTGTACATTGGCCACCAGAGAGACCACTACCTGGAGTTGAACCTCAAGCAGAAGCACTGGAAGGATGCGAGTGACACTGTAAGTAACCGTGAGAGTAGGTCGAAGACTCCGAAGATCGATGTGCAAAAATTAAATAGCAAAAACTGACGAAAATAATGGGCTCAAATTTTGCACTACCTAACCTAAACAAAACAAGGGAGGGCATTATCTATCAGGCAGGAAATTTGCATGTTGTTAATACAATATGTTAACAACATGTGTGTTAGTCTATTGTATTTGTTTGCAAATTACTAACATACGTTAATCCAATAGACTAATACACATGTTGTTAACATATTGTGTTAACAACATATTTTGTTTACTAAGGTGCAAATTTCCTGCCCTATAAACAATGCCAAAGTCTAGTAAAGTTCTCAACTGTTCTAACTTGGAAACTTTTACTGAAATGAAAAACCCCATCTGACTTCACAAAATGCACCTTTTCTGGCAATCCTAAAATGAGACTTGATGTTTCCTGTGGAATTCCCACCAAGAATAGCCTATGGACTAAATATGAAATATATTCATTAAACAATGAAAATCTATATTCAATTGCACCCCGCGTGAACAGATCTAATTGTGCTTATGGACAATCTGATGACATTATATCATCTTAATTAAGAATGACATGATAAATCAACAAGAAAATAGAACATCTAAATCGATGGAAGAGAAAAGATAAAAGGCAACAGAAATCTGAATAGAGACAACCCATCTAACTTACTAAAAGCATATTCTAAATGATATACAACCACAATACCCTCACAACCAGAATCAACATATTACAATAATATTTTCTCACTACCATTTGTATTCTCACACATGTAAGCATTAGGTCAATTCAAATGGCTTGTAATAACTTATTCTTTGGCATCTAAACTGATCACAGCAATGTGAATGTTTGAAATAGGAAAATGGCTGCAGATATAAGTTTCTCAACCAGAAAGATAGAGATCAATGCATAAATAGTGTAGTCACAACAAAAGTTCAGGGAGTGTTCGGAATGAAAGTCATACCTATGATTTGGAAATATTGCACTACCATTTATACATGATAGATATTCCTGCCCACTCCCACCACATAACTCATTGCTCCAAACAATTTCCTTCTCTAAAACAACGTATTCTATAGTAACTAGCAACACACTAAACAAGGACATAAGAACCCACGCTAAAAAATGTCAGATAAAAGGTCACTTAGAACGAACCAAATACATGCATGGGTGTGTACATTGCACGTAAAGGTGATACACTTCACTTACAATCATAAAGAAAACAAATGCAGCTATGGACGTTTCCTCCCACCCCAGCCGCTCATTACAAGGAATTTTATATAATGACTGGCATTTATTGGCTTTCATTCAAGTTTCATATTGCAGAGACGACTGACACTATATAACTTTCCAGGTCTAAAATGATAACAACATACATATATTTTCTAGTGTGATTTCAAATAACCAACAGAACAAAGCCATCCAACCTAAATTTCTAATCAAACTTATAAATGCAATTCCAGAAACATAGAGAACACCAAAGATCATTTTATTTTCAATTGAAAATCCAAGAAGCTGAAATTCAAAAGAGCCCCACCTCAATCAATATTCCAGGATAAGAATGAAAAAATTGCACAAACACAGATCTCTTCCAAGCACCTCCCAAACAACAGATTCAATCTCCATAAATGAAACCAAAACTCATGATGTTAATTATATAGGAATTTAATGAAATTCATGATGTTAATTTTACTTTATAATTAATAGTGAAATTTATTAATCAGCAATTATTAATGACATAAATTGGCATAACATTAACATGGAGAATAATTCAAATTCTGTAATAATCATACTAGAAGCATCATCATACTAGAAGCATCAGTTAATAACACCAAAGAAATTGTCCAACAAACTAAATTTATAAGTACACATGAAAATTTCACTAATAAATTTTATCTTAAATTTCAACGAGAATTAGTCGAATTTTCTACTACCATTGGTCGAATAAGAGACTAAAACTGTCGTCGTTCTTTTTTCGTCGCATTTTCTACATGGTAAATAATAGTCAAAATTTCGACCGCATAACTGATCGAATTATCGACTGCAATAATCCCGTGTAACAAGAAGAATAAGACGCCGCTTAATTGGTGTAATAGTCGAAATTGAGACCATTGTGTCGTCGCTTTATCCACCTAAATTCGTCGAATGGAACGTCGCAAGTATAGCATCCTGGTCGATTTAGTTCATTTTGTCATCGAATTATCCACCAAAATTCGTCGCGGAAATGGTCGAATGTATAGCATCCTGGTCGAATGCAATACTGTGTAAAAGTCGAAATTGCGACCAATACTAAATTTTGTTTAAAAAAAAATGTGATGAGGACGGAGCAATGCGATATTTGATATTTTCAAAAGAGTATTCTAATATGTAATTTTTTTGGTTGGTGTTTTGGGAAAATCTGGATAAAAGTGTGGATTACCCGATTTGAAGGGATACTAGGATTAGGCTTAGTTAGTGCCCGGTAATGGTTTGTTGATGAACGAGTTGAATAGGTGAGTACAGTCTGTGGAAATAAGTTGAATGGGGTACGATGAGACCCTAGAAGATGTTGTAATAAGTTAGTGTTAAGTTGGGAATCTAATTTGTGCATTTGGGTGAAACCTAGTGAAGGGTAAAGGACTAGTAAGTCTTGTGGTTGAAGGATAAAGTTGACCAA
>MU227826.1:1904008-1923620 GCA_018584345.1 Thuja plicata | reverse complement strand
TATACATATGTTATATTTATTTATTAAGATTTAAACTTATGCAAAAACCTTATTTCAAATTGGTGAGTGAAATCGCGCATCGTTTTGTTTTTTTCGGGCGTCAGATTTTTTTTTGGGTTTGCTGTGTATGATTTTTAGTTTGGGGAGGGTCAAAACCCCTCCCCCAAACCTCTGTCCTTATAATGGGGGCCGTGTGGCTCGCAGACCACCCACAATGGGGGCTCTGCCGGCCGGCGACGGCCGCCGTCCTTCGCCCTCCCCGTTGCATCGTTAGCCGACGGGGGGCGGTGGTGCCGCCGCCTGCGGCCACCATTGCTTTGCGCGGCCTCTGTTTGCTCCCCCTTTTTCACTCCGCTTTCCCCCGCACGGTTGGTGGTGCCACCGCCAAGCGGCCACCACCGCCCCTTCCGCCCTCTGTTCGACCCGCCACCACTCCCTCATGCGGCCCTTCCTTTTAACTTTTCTTTTTAAATTTTTTTTTATATATGTGGAAATCGGATTTTAGGTTAAAAAATTATATTAATATAATTGCTTTTATTATATTCTTTTTAATAGGATGCATTATTTATAAGTTTTAGGATTTTATTTAATTAAATGTTTTTTTTTTATATATGTAAGATTTGTTTTAATATAATGATATTTTAAATGTTAGATTTGATTTACTAAAAATTTGATTTGCATGCTAGATTTATCTATTTAAGAAGATGTTTTAATATTTAGATGGTTATTATAGGAATGTTAAGATATTAGTTTAATTGTTTAATTAGAATGAATAAATAGACGGTAGATTAATTAAATTTTTGGAGATTAATTTCAAATGGGGATTATATGAGTTAATATGTACTTTTTATTTCTACGTTATTTGTTTGGTTATAATTGTTTGAATTAGCTTTTAGTAACATTTATCATTTTATCTTCACGAGGGTCAGACCAACCCCTTAGCGTTGCTCTGGATAGGATTTTAGATTGGTAGCCTTTGACCAAATTTTGGCATGATTGACTTTTGGTCAACCATGGTCAACCTTGTCTGATCACCTTCGTATTTAAACCAGGTGCTCCCCATAGCTTTTGGACCCTAGGGTTTTAGTTTCAAGCCTTTTGGAGATAGTTGACTTTTTGGTCAACTTGGGTTGACTTATTGGTTGACTCTCTTGTTTTGTGCACCTTTGACTTCCTTAGTGCTTAGTAGACCCTTGAGACCCTTCCTCACGTATTTCAAGTCACGGTTGACTTTTGGTCAACCTTAGTTGACTTTTAATCAGAACATCTCGATTTGCGTGCGTGAGTCTTCCTTAGGGTCTAGTGAACCCTAGTTTGTACCATTCCCTTATTTCCAAGTATAGTTGACTTTTGGTCAACTCTAGTTGACTTTCGGTCAACTTTCTCAGTTTGCATCCAGTTCCAATTTGGAGCTTGGGTCATCCTTTAGGATAGCTGTGAAAGCTATTCCTCTCCTTGAGACCTTTCTGGTTTTCGTTTTCACCCTTGCACCATTTTGCGTGCACATGTTACCCTTGTGTTCTTATGGGTATCCTGTTTTAATGTATTTTTAAACATTTTTGTTCGTGTGTTTTTGCCCAACTTTTGGGCATGACAAAATCTGCTTAATCACATACTGCATTTAATTCCTATGTATCAATTGTAATTGGCTAAATAAAACCTATGATCGAATTAATTTAATTACAAAGTCTTAGCACTTAAATTAAATTAAATTCCCCCTTTTAGCTAAAATACATAAAAAGGAATTAAATAATATTTGATTATTAAATAAATATCCTCATTTCAATAATTGAATTTAATTATTCAAATAATTTAGAAAATGTATTTATGAGGTCATATTTTATTTATTTAATCAAATAATCTCTCCAAAATCCTCACTTCAATTCAGAAATAGAAAATTTGAGTTGACTGAAATTCAAAAGTGTAACTAATTAGTTAATTGCTTCCTTCATTGAAAAAGACTATGTTCACTGTTTCTCTCAAAGGAAACTTGCTAATCTGAATTGGATTTTGAGGTGTTAACTATTTCTCTGAAAGGAAAATTTCCATTCTAACTGGACTCTCATCCTATAAAAGAACCTCATTTCTCATTCAAAAAAAGAGAGAGAATTCATTATTGCATCGAATCGCTGTTGCATTTTCAATTCAATAGTTTTCATGCATTTAAACTCTCACATTTCTTAGCTTGCATTTGCAATAAACTAATCTCATTTTTGGATTAATCATTTCTAGTCTAGCTTCTTTCAAGCATTCTTATATTAATCTTATTTATAGATTAATATTGCAATGTTCAATTTCTTAGCTTAATCTCATTTCTAGATTAATCTTGCAATCTGTCATTCCTAGATTAATCTTGCACTTACTTTTCTAGATTAAATCCTCCATTCTTAGATTGGTCTAGGTTATTGGATTCTAGATTCTGAGAGATATTCAAAAACCCCATCTAGATAGGAGGCAACAGGTTGAATCATACATGCATGCAGGATGAATAAATCCATATTCATTCTTGTCTGTGACTGGTGAACAATGACTATGTTGAAGTGTATGGATAAGTAAGAAGACCACATTTAGCGTATACAACTACAATGTTGGCCAACGCATCCATAGTACAATTATCCTCCCTAAAGTTATGAGAAATAATGACATGCTTGAAGGAATTAATGATTATCCCAGCCTCTTTAATAATAGCCTTAATAGACTATGATGGCTTAGTCACCCCTTTAATGGAGTTTGAAATATTCACAGAGTCACCTTCAATCCACACGTTCAAAGGCATGTCCTCTTTTATAATTTTTTAAGTTTGAAGGAGAGCCATAGCCTCCGCCATGTGATTTGTCTGGATACCAATAGGGACTGCCACGACAGCAAGATAGTTGGCAATGTCATCCCAAATAATACCACCACATCCGGCGAGCCCCTGATTACCCTTCACCGTACCATCAAAATTGGCTTTGATCAAGCTAGGAGGGAGGAAGGCCAGATGGAATTATCCCACTGGGATGAGGATTTAACTTTGGTGCCAATAACATTAACTCTAGCAAAAAAATCCAGCTTAACTCCATTCATGATATTACAGTTCTCCGTGATGCTTCTCTTAATCTTTTCAGCGATCACCACCAGAGGAAGGGTTGTGTCTCTAAACACTCTTTCATTGAGTTCTCTCTAAATTGTCTAGATAACATGAGGGGAAATGATGTTCAATAGAAACCTATCCATAGGAAACTCAACGTTTCTCCACTAAGTGAAGAAATCCTCCATATTATCCAGGAAAACCCAGCATATCTTCCAACATTGTAAATTGAGGCACCAAACTTCCCAAGAGTACTGACAGCCAAAATCCATATGGTAAATCGAATCCTCAGAATTCTTACACAAGAAATATCTATTAGGAAGAATCATGCCTCTCTTTTGGAGATTATCAATAGTAAGAATTTTATTCTGCAAAACCAAACAATAAAAAATGTTAATTTTAGGAATTAACCATTTATCCCAAACCTGGGCCCAAAAGAGAGGAGGGTCCAGCGACTTCAACAAAATATTAGAGGCAGAAGAAATAGAAAAGACTCTAGAAGGGAGCATCCCCCATATCAGATCGTCCTCCCTGGTAGATTCCACTTTCCAGACATTCATATCTAGCATCAAAGGCTTTAGAGAAAAATCAACAACAAAAAGATCAACCCAAGACTAGTGCCCCTAGTAATCGTTAACCCACAGACCGAATCTCTCTAAGAAAATATCAATAAAAGGATAGAGGGAAGGAATAGAATTCAGAGGATAATCTTTAAGCCAAAAATCTTCCCAAAATTTAATTCTCCTTCTAGAACCCAAAATCCACTTAGCACCCTTGAACGTCATCTCCTTAGCTTACTGGATACAATTCCAAATAAAAGAGCCACGAACCTTCACATCATAAAACATAAAATCCAATATATGAGGGAAGGAGAAGAGATTTTTTTGTGAATAATTTCATTCCACTCTTTTTTCTTGCCAAATATTCTCCAAATTTGCTTAGCCAGGAGAGCCTGATTGGTAACTCTTAAAGGGCAGATCCCCAAGCCTCCCCACTTCTTCTGAGTGCAAACCTTGTCCCAGGAAACTAAAGCCAATCTTTCTTTCTTCCACCCCTATCCAAACAAAATTTCTCTGAATCTTCTCAATTATATCTGCAAATTTACCAAGGATTTTAAACACACTAAGGGAATAGATAGGGAGAATCTACAGAGAAGCCTTTAGGAGTTGAAGTTTTCCTGCCTGGCTTAACAATGCTCCCTTCTAGCCAGCTAATTTCCTATTGAATCTATCCAAAATACCAATCCAAAAAGAGTTGGGAGGTTTTAATCCCAAAGGTATACCAAGGTAGGTGGCAGGAAAAGCAACAATTTTACACCCAATAATTTTGGCAATTCTATATTGTCTTTCCTCTGGTGTGTTAATAAAAAATAGAGAGCTCTTATTCCAATTAACAATTTGACCAGTGGCCTGAGAATAAATAGAAAGATCCTGTTTAATCATTCTGGCCTCCTGGATGGTAGAAGACCCCATAATAATAGTGTCTTCCACAAATTTTTCATGGGAGCATGACCTGGAAGTAGAGGATGTAATGAGGCCCTTTAAAGATGCATCAATCACCAGTCTCTAAAAATAGCGACCAAGGCCCTCCACCTAAATGGAAAAGAGAATAGGGGACAAAGGATCACCTTGATAGAGCCCCTAGAAGGCTTGAAGAATCTATAAGAAGAGCCATTCACAATAACTGCAGCCATAGAAGTACTAATGAGCTAGAAAACCAGTTGCAAGATTTTATCACAAAAACCAAAGGATCGAATAATCTTGATCAAAAAATCTCAATCCACCCGGTCATAAGCCTTTGAGAGATCGAGTTTCAATAGGAAACCATAGTTGTTAGAGGAGTGGGTGAAATGAATGACCTCATGTACCTTCATAATGGAATTAAGAATTTCCCTGCCAGGAACAAAACCACTCTGCTGGGGGGAGATGATATTCGGGAGGATAGCCAGTAGTCTAAGAGTGAGAACCTTGGAAAAAAATTTGTACACCGAATTACATAAGCTGGTCAGCCTAAAGGAATCCATAAAATCAGCATGAGGTTTTTGGGAATCAAGGAAATGAAAGTAGCATTAATTTATTTAAGCATTGTTCTTGACCCAAAGAGTTCTTTAACAACATTACAAATTTTCAAGCCCATGATATGCCAAAATTTATGAATAAAGAACATAGGAAACCCGTCTGGGATCAGGGACTTATCACCCTCAAAGAGAAAACAAAAATCTTGATTTCCTCTGAGGAGGGGACAATAGTCAGCTTCTTATTAGTGGCATCATCCAGAATGGAGGGGATAGAATCAAGAAGCAAGGCTTGGTTTCCAAAGAAAATAAAAAAATATTTAGATAAGAGGGAAGAAAAAAATTAAACCATAGCTAAAGAAATGTCCTTATCATTACTTACCACACCAGAATCCAAACTAAGTCTGGAAATTATATTGGATGCTCTATGTTTAGAAGTAGACATATGGAAGAACCTAGTGCTCTTATCTCCAGCTTTTACCCATAGTGATCTAGACCTTTATCTTTATTAATCTTCCTCTTTAGATATGATATTATGAGTTTTGGCCAAAAGAGTCACCTCCCTATCCTTAAGTTCTTGAGACATACCTATTTGCTGGATAGAATCCTAAATAACATCAAGCTCCTTTTTCAGATCAAGCTTTATTTTGAAGATATCACCTAACACTTCCTCACTCCCTGATTCTCTAATTAATCTCCATGTGATCAATCCAATTTTTCTCAAATCTGAAGGGGAAATTTCCCTTAACCTTGATCGGATAAAAAACAAAGGAGATAGGGAAGTGATCAGACCCAACCTTCATGAGAGAGGAGAGTGAGAAGCAAAAGCTGTTGAACCAACTACCAGAGATCAAAGCATGATCAAGATGGACCTAGATAAGGTCCACTCCAACTCTACTATTAGACCAAGTGTAATTAACACCCTAGAGATCTATATCAATGAGAGCCTATCTATTAACAAGATCCATAAGCTCAACTCTACCCTCCAGTTGACTCTAGCTATCAACCCCTCCAAACTTCTCATTATTTTTCAAAGGATAGTTGAAATCTCCCATCACCAGCTAGGGAGAATCATGGAAAGAAAGACTTTGATTCTCAACCAACTTCCAATACTTATCCCTACCATCTTTGGAATTAGGAGCATAGATATTAGTAGTAACCCATTCAAAATTAGAATTGAGGTGGAGAAATTTAATGCTCAGGAAGTTCAAATCATTACTTAAAAATTAACCTCTAATATTATTTTGGTTCCAAAAGAAAGCAATACCACCTGAGGCTCCATCAGAGCTAGAGCCAACAACATCACCATTTTTGAAGATTCTAAATTTTTCCACCTTTTATTTCACCATTTTGGTCTCCTGAATAAGAATGATATTAGGTTTGTGATCTCTAACCAAGTTCCTAAGTGTATCCTATTTATGGGAGGCATTCAACCCCCTGATATTCCATGAAATAACTTTCATTTCTTAACCGGGGTACAAACTTCCTGAATGGTCAACTGCTTACCATTTGCAATATCCTTTTTTCTTTCTCTTTCTCTAATGTATTTTTTAGAGGTTCTTCATGGGGTTTTCTTCTAATATCCAATGTCTACCTTCAAAATTTGAACCTTAGATCCCCCATCTTCTTTACTACTGGTAACTACTCCCTCAGAGCCAGGAGTTGAAAGCTTTTTCTGATATATTTTTTGTTTCTTCCCCATATGAGTGGTCTAGAGAGCTCTGTTCATGTCCAGAAAATATAGGTCATCATGAACAATAGGGTCTTCATCTCCACTCCCAGAATGGGTATCAGGAACAAAGGATAATTCCTCCTCTGAATTTTTAGGATTTCTTGACAAGGAGTACTCCCCCATCGCATCATTGTCTGACTAAACAATATGTAGAACTCCTTCCACATTGATGTTATCAGATTGGATAGGAACAACAACCACCACAGGAACCTCCTTCATCAAAGAGTTTGAGACATGGGTGACAGATTCAACAAATTCCTCATCTTCTAGGTCAAGCTGACCATTAGAATCTACCATATCTCCTTGGCTTCCTGCTAGAACCAAATCAACCTTGTTGAAACTAACACCTTCAATCATAATAGGAGGCGTTTTCTCCTTCCCAACCTATTTGGACTCCTTAGGAGGTAAAGGGCCAGAGACCACCATCTTAGAATCCTTTTAAAGTTTGTTTGAATAGTTCTTTGCCCAATGTCCCATTTTATGACACATGAAGCAGGCAAAGGGAAGAGATTAAAATTCCACTTCCTATTCCAAATACCTTGTTTAGAGTTAATGTTTATAAAGGAGGTAAGGTTGTCAAATTAGAAAATATTGACACAAATCCTGGCAAAAACTAGACGGGACTTGGTTGTCATCATAGTGTTAATCATAAGAATCTCCCCTCCAAAGGTTGAATCCAACCCCTTAAAGAATTCCTCGTTCCAGTATTCAAGAGGCAAGCTAGGAAATCTTACCCAGACCAGGGTGGCCTTGAAGAAATTTGCAAAATAATCCCAGTTTGGAGCCCATTTATGGAAGGCCACAACCATTCTACTAAATATCCTATGACCCCCAAAAAGAACTTAATCCAGATCTTCTTTATTAGAGAAGGAAAAGGACAAAAAGCCTTTGGGTAAAGCTACAATGTCCACCTGTCCCTTCAAAATCCATCTTTTCTTAAAAAAATATCTATCCAATTCAATATTGGGTCGAGGGCCCAAAATATTACCAACCAAAGTGAGCTCCATAGCAGAAACAAAGTTATCCACCAGAGTATCTAGAATAAAAAATAGCAACTTAACCAACTAAGAGACCCACCTTAATAGCCAATGGAGGAGAAGAAGGCTTTCCAGTCAATTTAGCTCCCAGAATTTCTGACCACTTTTTGGTAGTGGAGGAGTTGACTGTGACACTATTAGTTCTTGTCTCTTCATGGGTCCCCACTAGTGGGTCCTTAGAAATATCTATTTCTTCTATCTTCTCCACTAGAGAAGGGCTATGACCGTTCCCTAAGACATTCTCAATGATAGTCGGTGGGCCAATAATTGAAGGTCATGACAACACTTCCTTCGAAGGAATCATAGGTATACCTAGTAGAGGTGAGGAGAAAGACATGACAACCTGGCAAGGGGAATGATTCTCCTTACCACCCAGAGTAGGATCTGACACCTACAATACCAGACCCAAAATAGGTCCTAGAGAAATAGCCGAAGGATAAACCATGTCCACCGTGACATTCTCCAGACCTGTTCCAAAACCAGAACCCATAACTAGACCACCATGCCTGGCTGGGGAACACTTGAAATTTGAAAATTCTCTCCCACTCGAATCATCTCCCATTATCTCCCTATTTTTGGATTCTGAAGTTGTTTGGGCCTACTCTAATTTTATAAAAAATAAACAATAATATCTTAGGGATGATCGGCCTCAAACTTTAGCATTTAATTTATTGAATCTTCTTGGGTGGTTAAAATTGCCTATATATTGAAGGCCCGTAGGGTTGTCTAGGGAAGTTCTAGGTTATGCATTTGATGGCTCTAGTTTGCAGATTATTGTAATAAAATTTGCATATGGCTATGCATGTTATATATCTAAATATTGTAATTTTTATTTCATGGAGGATAATATAAAGCTTATTTCATGTCTTTGAAAATCTTGTTATTCTTGATTTTGCTGTGTGTTTATGTTAATAAGGGGAGCATCCTTCATCAAGTGTTATTAGAGCAAGAGTGCCTGAGTGTGTAGATAGATCACTAACTATGAGGCAGTTTGCACCAGAACTATAGTTGTGGGTTCATGTGATAAGAGCTGAAAATGCCTCCATGAAGGAACTGTGGCAGGAGAGTTGCAGGTATAATAGAAGAGGGTTTTAGAGTCCTCCAGAGACAAGTGAAAGAATTGCAAGAGGAGCTGTGTAGAGGAATGGATATGGTGGTTAGAGATGAAAATGAAGAGGAATTTGAAGAAGAAGGACAAGGTGGCCAGGAAGCACTAGAAAATCCTAGAGATCTTGAAAATGATAGTATTTTGAGGGCCATTTCCAAGATCAAAAAGAGACCCAAGATTGAAGTTCCCACTTTTTTAGGAAATCTTAACCCAGAGGAGCTTATCAACTAGATCAATAATCTAGAAGAATATTTTGAGTATGAAGATGTCGAAGACCCAAATTGGGTCAAATTTGCGAAGGCCAAACTGAAGGGCCATGCAAAAATTTGGTGGCAAGAGATTCAGTTGGAGAGGAATAGAAGAGGAAAGAAGAAAATAACAAGTTGGACCGAATGGTGGAGAAGTTGAAGAGATGGTTAATTCTCATTGATTATGAGCTTGATTTGCTAAGGAAAATGCAAGGGTTGAAACAAGTGGAAAAATCTGTGCAGGAGTATATAGAAGAGTTCTACCGAGTCCTCATTAGAATAGGTCATGCAGAACCTAAGAAGGAAAAATTTTCCTATTATCTTTATGGATTGAGGTCAAGTATTCAGGATGAGTTGAGTCTAGTTAGTGATAGGAACTCTCCAAGGTGTGCTTGCACAAGATCTTCTAGGACACTTATAGTTCCTAGTCTTTAAAAGATCCTATCCTCTCTCTTAGGATCCTCCAAGCCCTGGCTTAGCTAGCCTAGAACCTCTCCAAAACTAATTTATGAGTTGGTGATCTTTGTGCTTCACCTTGGGGGTACCTATCAACCAATTGCTCTTCAATCTCTTACTCCACCTTGGAAGATTCCAAGTGTATTCTCATCACCATTTCATCACAAGTGCTGCAGGGGGTGAAATTCTTGTTAAGAAAACTTCTTTCCTCCCATATGATCCCATTAGTATAGGTCATCAATGGTTTCACAAATGATCTCAAGACAAACACTAAATTTGGTCTTTTAGGCATAATAGGTCAATTAACCCTAATCAGTGAGTTTTCCCACTTCTCTCACAAAACTCTCAAACAACCCCAAAAACAAAGTTTATATTCAGACACCCTTTTCAAAGATACCAAGGAAATTGGTGGTCTTAGGTTCTAGGGCCTCCGTATAGTAGGTTCCTAGAATTCAGGGCAAATAGGGCTATTTTTGTGTAGTCTTTTGATTTCTACTTGGAAATCTATCCTAATAGATTGGCCAATGCCTAATCCTCTTAGGAGGTATCTCTAAGACCTTACTTGTGAAACCATTCTTGGTTTTGTGTTCCCAATCCTTCCCTTGCAATTACACACCATTAGAACATTGTCATACACCTAACCGGGCACACTGAACTCGCCTAGGGCATGACCATAAAATTATCTAGCTGGCTCTTCTGAGCTCCTCCTTCTATATATACACTATAAAATGGCTTCCCTTCCATATCCCTCTAGGCCATGATGATTTTCATGGTGGAGAGCTATGGGGGAGCCCTATTTCCTAAACTTCTTAAAACAACACCAGCAACTATAAAACTTGTAAAACAATTTGAAAAGCTAATCTAATGAACTCAAAAAAAACTTCACCACCACTAGTAGAATTTGGCAAATAAATGCCCAGGTGACTAAAACTTTTAGTCATGTGACTGAAATTTTTAGTCACATGACTAAAAATGATCATGGTCTACCATTTTTTTGCAATTCACAAATATAAATGACTAAATAAATGACCAATTTGGTCATCGGGTAAAATGACTAAATAAATGACCGATTTGGTCATCGAGTAAAATGACCATATAAATGACTAAATAATTAATCACCCTTATAATAAAAATGACTAAATGAATGATTAATACTCCTTTACACATTAAGATTTGATAATATCATATACTTATATTCTTAGAAGTTGCATTTCACCAATAATATGTGTTTGCCAATAGAATTATTGTGTGAACATTATTTCGGCCACTAGTTTGTCCCATTTTCCATCTATAAGATAAAAGTCAAATTCTTTCATTTTTACATCCAAATGAAACCCTCAAACTTTATTAGATAACAAAAGAGGCCCAATGTGATTTCTAAGGAATTTGACACTAGAGGATTCATACATAAAACATGAAAACACATATATTTAGACTATCAAATAAACTCATGTTACAAACATATTTTAAGAAATGAAATATGAAACAATAAGTGTATGATCAATAAATATACTATACCAATGTGAAATGTATATGAAATAAATTAAACCTTCACTATATACACACAAGTATGATGACTTTACAAGAAAAAATATATGAGTAAACATCATCCAAAAAAGCAAAGCTAGGGCTTTATTAAAGTACATGTATCATGATTATATCATTCATTGCATTCATCATTGCATCTAGGTGAAGCATTGGGAATTCTTAGGAGTTAAAATATTTTATGATGTGTGGTTCATAGTGTTTCATGACTAATGATTCAAATTTTTGGGAGGTTATATTTTTTCATGAGTTGTGGTTCACAATGTTTCATAGGTAGTGGTTCACAAGAACCCATATCTCATGAGAATGAATGGTTACACTTTATGCATGTTGCATTTAGGTGATGCTCACTGAGGTGAAGCAATGGGCTTCTTGGGAGGTCACCCGTTGCAATACTTCTCCAATTCGAGTGTTCTTAACTAATTTTATTGTCAAGATATTTGCATGTCTCATAATACCATTTGATTTATAAACTTCATGCTGCGTTACTTTATTGATTAATTGATTGCATTATATTATTATCCCTATGTCACCCCGTATCTAATTAACTAATCAACCTTTCATTTATGTATTCATATATATAATTAAATTAAACAAATAAATCTAATTATGCTTGTAGTCAAATTTCCATAGCGACTGCAAGTTGATTGGTAAGTCTAGATCTCACATCTTCTTGACATTTTTGTCCATTTAGATGTCGTTAGAAAACAAAAAAATTAGAAGGGTCTTAGATATTCTATAATTGTTTCATGTAAAAGAAAATATCCAAATAAAATAAAGGGGTAAAATATTAACTCTTTTTTGTTTTGACATCTTATTTCTCAAATTCAATTTTAGAAGGAAATGGAGGAAAGGAGGGAAATTTGATTGACTCCAAAAAAGCCAAATTCACTTTGAGAAGGAAATGGAGGAAAGGAGGGAAATTTCATTTGACTCCAAAAATCCAAATTCAAGCTCAAAGGGAGTTAACAGAAAAATCCTTGGTCATGCTCATAAGCATGCATGGGCATCAATGGACACAAAAATGGTGGCCCTGGATAGTGTTTACATTTCCACCTATAGGTTTTTTGTTTTAAAAACAAAATGAAAAAGAGCAGAAATGTTTTTGTTCTTGTTTGGAAACATTATGTGTAGATTGGTGCTTCTTTCTACGAATGCCTTTTAAATTTTGTTATCAATCATGCTTTTGGGTGTAGGCTGCAATTCATTTTAACTGGATGTAAAATTATGATTCCATGGACAACCAGCTGTTTCAGTTGATGATAGACTCAAACTTTTAGGTTGGAGGTAACTTAGAAAATTTATGTTGTTTGTCTATTAGGCCTTAGGTTGAGCAGTTTGTGTCTTATGAGGAATTTTACTACCTAATACTTCTTGCAATTCTGTAATTATTTGGTAATATTTGATATCGTTTGGCTTAACAATTTTGTTGGGTCTTTTGACAGTGAAAAAAAGAGAAGGTTAGCAAAATTGGAGATGGAGTTAGCTGCAGCCAAGCAACAAGGTTTTGTTCCTAAGCATTGAGTGACCGAAAATGCAATAATGACAGGCAAAAGGTTAATGGTTATAATTGGTATCATGACATATTTTGGTCATAAATCTCATAGGGACTCTATACAGAAGTCATGGATACCAACAAGTATTTTCCATTCATATTTTCCTATGATCCTGTCTTTTATATTCTTAAAATTGTTAATGATCTTGATTATTTGAAATCAACTCACCGATGTTTGGACTTGCAACAAAAGAAACTTCCATTGCAAAACATTTATTTGTCTAATTTTATGTTTATTTCTGGGAGGATATAATAAATTTATATCACATTCTTGATTCTTTTCATAGAGGCATTTTATCAAGTGTGGTGCATTATCTTTCCTTATATGGATTGAAATTTTGAACTGAAAGTGTTTTCTATTATTCCAATCTTTGTCCAACTCAATTAATAAATTGGAGAGAAAACATAACCAAATATTTGTCTTAATTAGTTATTCAGGTGTGGGTAACATTGAATGGTAAGATTGTGTTTGGATGTTGGATACAAACCTATAATCAAAGAGTGTTCATCTAAGATTATATGACAATTAAGGAGAGAAACTGTGATTATGGAAGATTGAGTTTGAACTTTGAAGAGGATAGTTTCTCTTTCTTTTTTCATATTTGGTTAAACATTTTAGTAATGAATGATGAAACATGAAGCAGTGCCAATTTTGAGATTAAACTACTTGAAATGAAAAAAGAAAATGCTAAATATAGAAGTTAATATATCTCATGAACAGGCAGAGTAGTGACTATTCTTAATCAGGGTGTAGAGCTTCACTGGTAATGGCTCAAGAAATCCATCAGTTTATTGACCAATAATAGTACCATGCACCCTTTGCAAAGCTTCTTCAATAGAAACCTTTGAAAAAATTTAACCAATATGCATATACTATGTACTAATCAACAGATACACCATACACCAATGTCAAATGTTAGTTGTACCTATTACTAAACAATAAATATCCACACCCCTTGCCAATCGGTATTTTAAGATGGACAAACTACCCAAAAATTTGATTCAAATCTTCTGAAATGTTTGATCTAATCCACCAACAAATATTTGCAATATATAAATAAAAAAGAGAACGCAAGAAAAAAAACCTCAAAAACCTCGTATTACAAAAACATCCCATAATATTGTATAGAATAGAGTAGAAATTCAAGAAAAATGCACCTCTTATTTTCACAAACAGGTAACTAAAAATTGAGATTATCATTATGTTGCTCCTTGAATGGAAATTGCTTGATCCCAGTATAAGAAGCAGATCCACTGAAATGGAGCTACCTGCTTTGAGATTTTTGTTTTCATCAAATTGTAAAATGTGTGATATCTTGGAAATATAGAATGAGTGTCTATGTTTCTTTGTGAATTTTATTGCAATATCCTTCATGCCTGACCCTTGTGTACACTTGCTATTTGTGGTGGGCCTTCAGAGTGATTCAATAGAGCAAGTGCTAGAGGAATGTAGCGAACACCATGTTCTGCTTGAAACTCATATGGGGTATGTTATTTTCCTTGTAGCATACTAGTAGAATATGGATTAGTAGCTCTAAAGTATTTTTTATTATTATTTTATGAATTTTCATTGCCTTCTAGGTATTTCAATTTCTCATTCTCGGTGAGATTATTAGGGTTAAGTGTCCTGCAAGTGTCTTTTGGAAAACATATGGATGTTGTGAGCTCCCTCCAAGGGTGGATATTGTTTGTTACATTTAAGATTGTTATGTATGGATTACAATTCAGCTTTTTGATCCACTATAACAGCTTCTAATGTCTCTACTTCTGACTTCTTTTCTTTTTGGCTTGCAATAGCTTTTGGAAGATCTGCATAATTATTTATAGTTGTCATGTAAAAAGGAACCTAAAAGAAAGTAATGTTTCTTTTGCAAAATATTTATATCTAATGGGATAAGGATTTTTGCATTAAAGAAGTTTTATTTTGTAAGAAAGATGCCTATTGTCTATGTATCTGTTTGTTTGCTAGTGCAGAAGTCCCACTATTTCCTATCTATGCCATTTTTCTTGGCTATTCAAGACCATTTATCCTTCTAGCCTATGTCCTTAAGAAGGATCAATGTTTAGGGTTTTTGGCTTTGAGTTGTTCATAGTTGTATATGCTCATTATGCATAGTTATTCAGTACCTAGGTCATAACATTTGAAGTACCTTCTAGTTTTTCTTTATATTTTTATCCTTAATTTCTATATGTTAATTCCACCGATTCAGACTTGAATTCATTTGTATTATCTCTATCATTATTTTGAACATCCTCTCCTCAAGTCCTAAATTCTTGAAGGTTTATAAGTTTTGCAGAAAATTTGGAATACTAAACTACTAAGTAGTTTTCTAACCCCAGCAAGGGAATTAATGTTAAGGAATATTAGAAAAAGTCAAGGATAGGGATTATGGTGGACAACATCAAGTAAAATCATTATCCCACACTAGTGCTATCTTTGTACTCTTTTAACACAAACAATACATAAATGTGAAATCACATTCCATAAGATTAAAAAATGTCTTCAAGTTTTAATTTCAATAAAAAGATATAATTTCAGATCCTTAAAACTTTGATAAACTGATATGCTTACAAACAAAATAAAAAAGAATGAAATCATTGTATCATCAGAAAGTTATTTTTCTCTATGCACCAACTGTGTAATATGAGCATGATTTTGAATTTTTTCTGGGGATAGCAGATGTTGCAAAGTGACTATGTTAAAGTAATAAAAGAGGCCAATTCTTATGTCTCATCATTTGTTGATATGGGTAGATTGACTTCTACTACTTTAATACTTTCTCTTCATTTTGGAAAAAGAGAAGCTCCAAGCTTATCAAAATTGGATTTAATGGGCAATCAAAATCAAACTTTCATAAATGATGAAGAGACACTAAGATGAGTGCAATTACAAAGTCATCGAAGCTCAAGTTAGAATAAAAAAGCATCAGAAATGACAAGAATGAATAATATTGATAAATGCATACACTTGAAGGAAGAGTACATTTCTCTATTAAATCAAAACAACATCAGAGGACAATGAGAAAAAAAGAGGAGAATCTATAGAATGAGAACATGAATCTAACAACCAAGTCAAAATTTACAAGAACGGGAAACAAAGAAATTCATAGGGCTATCAAGGCCACCTCAATATATTATAAGAAACAAAAATATTAAAGAATTATACTACTAAAGATACTGGCTTTGAGACAAATATGTAAGGCCCTCGACAAAGACATGTGAAAGCTTTCAATTTATATAAATATAGTAAAATGCATTTACATTTTTCTCAAGGGTAAATGACCTATTTGTAGTCAAACTCTTCTCATTTTTGTGGAGATTAATAAAGTATTTTTTGGTTGAGAAAATTAGGTTTGGATAGAAAAGAAACTAAATTTTGACTAAAACAATATAAGTGAATTTTTGGACATCTCTGTCAGATGAGACATTTCAAATATATATCAAAATTTTTAAATAATATTTTTCTATAGTCACCCATTGGAGTCTGGTTAGTAACTACTCCTACCTATCTCAAAAATAGCTTCTTGTTCAATCAAGATTGCATTGATATGAAATAGTATGATGGTGAAGGTGTTCTTCACTAAAAACAAGTTAGCAGGCCTGACTTTCTTATAATATGAGGCTAACATCACTGATATCTGCTAAATGTGCAATCCCACAGCTTGGGTGTAAAACATGCACAGAATCTGGTTGGATCCCAAACATAAATCAGAATGTATGTATATAACATCAAGTTGCGGAAGTTAGAAACTTTGAGGTTTTAATGGTTGTGATGGAAAGTTGCAAACCATAAGATCCAAGCTTCAATGAGACAATGACATTTCTCCCTGCTCTCGATGAGTACATGTTGGAAAGATTGCTACAATGTAGACAATTGTTATTTTGTCAATGATGTCGAACCTTAACTGGTGAGACTATTGTTGTATGTTTGAGTACCTTATCCATTGATTGCTAAAGATTTGAAAAGAATGGGATAACAAGAAGACCAAGGAAATGGTTTAGTTATGAGTATACACCAAGGTACTTGATCATTTGGCACTTTGGCAAAGTGATACGTTGTTTATCTATCACTGACAGTTCATTGGAAGGTCAATGCTGAGCAAAGCAAAGATGATGTCGAGCGCCAATCAAATGCCGATGGAGATAGAGAAAGCCGAGCAATATTATTTTGATTATTAATGAGATTTGAGATCTATGGCTGAAAAAAATGATTCTATTGGGATATGCATTATTAATTAAGATTGGTCCACACTCATTTAATGCATGGGAAATCCTTATTAGTGCATGGATTCAATGGTTAATTAATGAATATATTGGAGAAGTAAATTAAATGTAAAGATGGAAAGATCCATTGGATTTGACCTAACCTAAGATCTACGATCTTGATTAAGTGGAAAATGATTTATCTGACCTAGATGAAGAGGTATAATATAACATATTGTGGTTATTTTTATTGTATCCAAGTGTAAGGAGAAGTTGAATGCAAAGTGTTGCATGGTTAATTGACTGATTGGCAAGACCTAGCAGAGAAGGCTGAGCAAAGAAGTAGAGAGAGATTTCTTGATAGATTTCCAAGCAGATCTGAAGTTTGAGATGAAAATGGAGGCCACTCAGTCAATTAGCATTAGAGATGAAACTGGATATGGATTTGCAAAGTAAGTTATATGTATCAAATCACACCTGTTGATTACTTTCTAACCATTGTATCAATTAAAATCCTTTAACCAAGTTGACCTAACAATCATTGTATAAATCCTTTGAACAAGGTGACATTTAGATTGGAATGTTCTAAGTCCTCTAACAAGGATACTCCTAACAGGGTGATTAAATCCTTTAACCAGGTCACATTTGACAGTGTGTTTTGTAACCTTTAACAAGGTTGGCTCCTCACAGGGCATCACTTCAGAAGAGTGAAATTTTGGTAACATGTTACTGGTGGTTTTTCCCACATTTGGTTTCCATGTTAAATTATGGTGTCAAAATGTGTGAATGTTATTGTTGTGTTTTACTGTTAAGTTTCTGCAAGCTTATTTCATTATTACAGTAAACTGCACAGTTTTATTGTTTATTACTGCTGAGAAGATCTAAGATTGTTGAAGTTGATTTAAAATTGTATATGGGCACATCTAGACCTAAGGATAACTGATTCACCCCCCCTCTCAGTTATTCTAAATTCATCCTAACAATTGGTATCAGAGCTATGTTCTCTTGAAAAGTTTGAAGGTACTTGGAGATAAAGATCAAGATGTATAAAAGGGATGGACCGAAGATCAACAAGGAAAAATTTCCTTCATGGAAAATTTTAATGAAACTTCACTTGACTAGTATTGGTGATTCTGCTAAATGACATATTGAAATAGAATATGTAGCCCCTACTACAGTTTTGAATGTTGCACAACTAAGAGAGAAGCATGAACATAATCAAGCAATGTTGGAACTTGCATCATCTCTGAACTATCATGAATTTGAGGACATCAAATATTGTACAAGCACAAAATAGATGTGGGATGCCCTTGCAACCATCTATGGAGGTGATACAAATGTACTAACAACCAAATCTAAAAGCTTGAGAGGTATGTTTGATGATTTAAAAATTCAAGAAGGAGAAAATATAGTGCAATATTATGATAGGATGAAGGAAGTTGT
This sequence comes from Thuja plicata, assembly GCA_018584345.1. Lineage (NCBI taxonomy): Eukaryota > Viridiplantae > Streptophyta > Pinopsida > Cupressales > Cupressaceae > Thuja > Thuja plicata. Next base: position 1,905,209 of record MU227826.1, on the reverse strand, counting down.
AAATTCTATTAGAGGAGCTAAGGGAGTTATTGATTAAGATGATGAAATTATTTTTCCATTAGTATACTCAGAGTAAAAACACAGATAGAAAGCATTACCAGTAGACAGCAACATCACCAGTGGACCATAAGCAGTACCGGTGAAATGCAAGCATACCTGAAAACACAAAGAATTTTTGAGAAAAATGTTAAGTATAAATGTGACAAGCTTCACCAGCGAACACAAGCATTACCAGTGAACACAAGAATTACCAAAAAAATAGTTTCTATAATCAACCCAACAGGAATAGACAATCATACTGGATGACATGTTCAAGAAGGAACACCGATGATCAAGAAAACCGACCATCAGAACTGACAGACAGATCAAGAACCCGCAAATTGTGGATCTGAGTTTTACACGTCGATTAAAGCAATGTAAATCTATTTATAGAAATTTATTTTTGTTTTAAATCATATTAGATGGTCATGCATGCTTTAAAGCATCCTAATGGATCTAAAGCATATCTAACTACAGATCAAGATCAAGTTGTATATCTTGAATCTAGAGTTAACGTGTAAATGCATGAATCAAGAATTGAGCCTAGATTAGTATAAATAGATGTTCATACTCAATTGTGATTACATGAATTCTTAATAATTGATAGCCATGAAGAGAATCTAAGGAGTAGAAGGTAGAATTCATGCAAAGAGTAGAAATAGAGTACATCAATTAACAAGAATGCATAGAGGCTATCGACGAGCAGATAAAGGTAATACTCAATCATGGAAGGATGATTAATAGTATTTTTGGAGCTTCATAGGATTTGTTTTATCAGTAATTAAAGATTGCATTTATTATCAGATCAAAGAATTATGTAGTTGCATTCTAACAAGTGCATCACATCTAAAACCCTTTTGTAGAAGGTGGACTTAACCGTCCTTTGTAAATCTCTTAACAGAATGCACACTTAACAGTGTTGCTAAAGCTTCAAATGAAGTAGATCTTAACAGGTCTCCACTGTAATACTCCTAACAGGGTAGGTCATCAGAAGTGACCAAATTGTAAGCCTTAACCATCTCTTCTTATCTGTATATAGTGAAGTTTGTGGGTAACAATCCCCACCACAGTTTTTACTTCCTTAATAGGAGTTTTCTGCGATACCATATCTTGTGTTATGTGTTATCAAATTTCATGTATGTTTCTTTTACTATTACACATC
>MU227826.1:1879792-1893127 GCA_018584345.1 Thuja plicata | reverse complement strand
CAAAATATATCAAGGAGATACTGAAAACTTTTGGTATGGAAGATTCAAAACCAGTGAGTACACCCATGGCTACTAGATAGAAGTTGAAAAAGAATGATGATACAAAAGAGGTAAATCAAACACTGTACAAATCAATGATTGGTAAGTTGTAATATGTTGTACACAGTAGACCTGATATTGCATTAGCAGTTGGAATTGTTGCTAGATTTTTTGCTAATCCAAAAGAGACACATATAATGGCAGTAAAAATAATTCTGAGATATTTGAAAGGTACAGAAGACTATGGTCTATATTACAAAAGGAATGACAAGTTTGAACTTAGAGTCTATACTGATTCTGACTAGGCTAGTAATGTTGATGATAGAAAAAGCACCATAGGAGGAGCATTTATTTTGGAGAAAAGATTAGTTTCCTAGACAAGCAAGAAACAAAATTGCACCTCACAATCTACAGCTGAAGCTGAGTATGTGGCAGCAACATTTAACTGTTCAAACATTGTGTGGTTGAAGATACTACTGAAAGGTATGAAGGAGGAGATCATAGAACCAGTTGTCATATATTATGATAACACAAGTGCCATTAATATTTCTAAAAATCCTGTAATGCACTCTAAGAAAAAAAATATAGCTATCAAGTATCATTACTTGAGGGAGCTAGTACTGAAGAAGGAAGTGAGACTGGAATATGTGAGTACTAAGGAACAGTTGGTAGACATATTTACAAAAGCATTACCCAAGGATGCTCATGAGTATCTAAGAGGTAAATTGGGGGTAATTCCCCTAGCAGAGGCTAACTAGTGCTAAATGGTACTGTTGCATCAAATGTTTTCATCAGAACACTTGACACATTGATGCACAGCAGGTCACATTTTTAGGATGCTGCCTAAAAATTGTGAAGTGGAAAACAAGAACAGAAAAGTAAATCAGTCATACACAAAGATGACAGGACCATCATGATACAAAGATTAGAACATAATAATCTGCATGATGAATATGTCAACATTTTTGGCATTGTTGTCAAGGAGGGAGATTATTGCTGAAACAATAGATAACAATAGATACAAGGGAGATATTACTAAAAGAGGGAGCTGAACAGTAATAGAAAACATTAGTGTGATTATAGACATAGAGGGAGTCAGAATGAAGCTAAGGACATTAATGAATATTTGTTCATGTTAGGAACATAGACACTTTTTGGATTGTATGGTAACTTTGGTTGGAAATTATTTTTTTATGGTTCAGTGTTGCCATCAATGCCAAAGAGGGAGATTGTTGGAAATATTGCTACAATATAGACAATTGTTATTTTGTCATTGATGTCAAACCTTAACTGGTGAGACTATTGATGTATGTTTGAGCACCTTATCCATTGATAAATGAAGATTTGAAAAGAATGGGATAACAAGAAGACCAAGGAAATGGTTGAGTTATGAGTACACACCAGGGTCCTTGATCATTTGGCACTTTGGAAAAGTGATACGTTGTTTATCTATCACTGACAGTTCACTTTAAGGTTAATGCCAAGCAAAGAAAATTCAATGCCGAGAAAAGTGAAAGGTGATGCTGAGCAAAGCAAAGATGATGTCAAGTGCCAGTGATATGCCAAGGGAGACAGAGAAAGCTGAGCAACAAAATTTTGATTATTGATGAGATTTGAGATCTATGGCCGACATAATTGATTCTATTGGGATATGCATTATTAATTAAGATTGGTCCACACTCATTTAATGCATGGGAAACCGTTATTAGTGCATAGATTCAATGATTAATTAATGACTATATTAGAGAAGTAAATTAAATGTAAATATGGAAAGATCCGTTGGATTTGACCTAACCTAAGATATATGATCTTGATTAAGTGGAAAAAGATTTATCTAACCTAGATGAAGAGGTATAATATAACCTACTGTGGTTATTGTTATTGTATCCAAGTGTAAGGAGAAGTTGAATGTGAAGTGTTGCATGGTTAATTGATTGATTGGCAAGACCTAGCAGAGAAGGCTGAGAAAAGAAGTAGAGAGAGATTGCTTGATGGATTTCCAAGCAAATTTGAAGTTTGAGATGAAAATGGAGGCCACTCAGTGAATTAGCATTAGAGCTAAAACTAGATCTGGATTTGCAAAGTAAGTTGTATGTATAAGATCACACCTGCTGATTAATTTATAACCATTGTATCAGTTCAAATCCTTTAACCAGGTTGACCTAACATTCATTGTATAAATCCTTTGAACAAGGTGACATTTAGATTGGAATGTTCTAAGTCCTCTAAAAAGGCCACTCCTAACAAGGTGATTAAATCCTTTAACCAGGTGACATTGGATAGTGTGTTTTGTAACCTTTAACAGGGCTAGCTCCTCACAGGGAATAACTTTAGAAGAGTGAAATTTTGGTAGCATGTTACTGGTGGTTTTTCCCATATTAGGTTTCCATGTTAAATCATGGTGTCAAAATTTGTGAATGTTATTGTTGTGTTTTACTGTTAAGTTTCTGCAAGCTTATTTCATTAGTATAGTAAACTACACACTTTTATTGTTTATTACTATCGAGCAGATCTGAGATTGTTGAAGTTGATTTAAAGTTTTATATGGGCACATCTAGACCTGAGGATAACTGATTCACCCCCCCTCAGTTATTCTAAATTCATCCTAATAGTACCCATGTCAAAAAAATAGATGTGAAATCATCTCTAATTTTCTTCTCCAATAGAATTCGTTGAAGATGAAAAATAATGTACAATTTGATTTTGTTGTTTCTTGAAAATGAAAAATACTGAAAATTCAATTAATATTCAAGTGAGCACATTATAAACCATATTTTATTGCCAATGTAACTACCAAAAGGTCTTGAATGGTAAATACAACACATCTTTACAAAACACAATCATCACACAAGTCCATGTACAAATGATGAAAATATACACCATGAAAGCTTTCCATTGAGGTCTGAAGCAACCATAGTTGCAGACTGCTAGAAGTAAAACAAATTATAGCTAAACTAGTGATAATATTTTAGATGGAACCAATTATAGAACCATACAAGCATCATACAAATCATTGTGTTTTAATAGATCTGTATATAATAAGATAAGTGCTGAAGTACTAGGTTTGTTTAGATCATTAAAGATATCAAAATCAAAATAACTACTTAACTTATCCATTGTGAAAAATCTAGCACTATATAGACAAAATATAAATACAAATGCTAATTTATTTCAATTCATAGGAAGCCATGTGCAAGGGTTTATATCAACCTCTGAAGCTAACTTGCTGACTTCTACTGTTTAAGAGACGTGTCTAAAACTGCTTCATACAAGTGCAACAAATTCAGAGACATGATGAAAGAAAAATATATTTAAGCTTCTAATCCAAAAAAATTTAAAATCTTAGCTGTGGATTAGATACATGCATAAAGCACAGATAAAAATCATATTGATAAACAAATCAAAATTTGCATCTTGATGGGTTAATCACAATAGCATGCTGGAGCAATCAAACTGAATAAAAAGTTTTACAACATTTTCATTTTCCATCAGTAAAGGGATGAAAAGAAAAATTAAATTTGAAAAAAGTAGACTATATTTGTTTCACTTTGAAAATTATTATATGAATGCCCCTTAAACTATGGAATATTCAACAAAATCTAAAAAAAATACTACTTGACGAGATATTTATGAATTTAATTGTAATTGCTTCAGTGACGAGATATCCATCAGTGCTTCATTGTTCTTAAGATACTAAAAATTGTTGTTACAGTTATGATTATATTAGTAGGGCTTGGAAAATGCTAGATGGAATTCTAGGAAGAGCTACTAGAGCCTACAGTCATAGCCAGGTAAATATAAAGTGAAACTTACTTTTCTAAATCTATATAAAAAGGTAATATCTACAAATCAAATTTAGCATAGTATGAAGATTTCGAACTGGTCTACTATGATTTTTTTCTATTAGAAGATGTATTAGATCCATCATTGTAATAGGATATAATTTGTTTATCCCTGTAAATATTTGGCTCAAAATTCCATGGCTTGCAGATGTTGGCAGTGCCTCCTAAGTCAATACTCTGTACCTCTCTATGTAATACTAGAAATTGTACCCTTAGTTCAAAGTGGTGTAGAGTGCACACAATAAGAAGTGTAGTTGTCTTTCCCTCTTCTACAATTTGATAATGTTCTCAATTTCACTTAATCCTTCAATAGGATTGTCTGCACTTCCTTTCACAATACAAGTCTCTGAATCCCTTGTTACATAAGATATTTCCTACCAACTTGTTCAGTGTCAAATCACTTAGTTTATAGTTTTCCTAGAGACACCATTCCCTTTTCAAGTCCCAACAGTGGACTATTGTTTTACAACAATCCTAGAACTACACTTAGGACTATAGTCTTCTTGTACATCCTTCTTCACACAAAAAACCACTCTAGTCTCTTACTTATTCCTTTGGAACCTTCCCACGTGTCAATTAAACCTTATTGAAATCTTACAAACCAACTAAAACACAAACTTGGCTCTATTCCACCCAAAACTCAAAATTGTCCTACTTGACAGTTTTGTTCACCAATCAATCTTGAACACTATTTTGAAATTTATGACAAAATTCCCCAAAGAACCTAAAAATTAAGTAACTTAGTCTTTATTCTAAGACTTGGGCAGCACTTTTCCCAAAGGGATAGGCTCTGAATCTTTTCCAAACTCCCACTGCTCACAAATCTTCTCCAAAGGCTAAGAGGCCTAAATGGGTGGCTTAATGAATGAAGTGCATCTTAGAATTGGTATTATTCCAAAAAAACTATGGAGGAATTTAGGGGAAATAATTTTAAGTATAAATCTACAATTTTAGACTCTAACTCAAAGCCCATCGAAAGTTATGGGGTCTGCACTATTTTACTTACACCTTTCTACCAGTCACATAGAGATGCCCGACTAGGGTTTTAGGCATATCTCCTCAAATATGAAACCAAAAAAATTGAAACCAGATTAAAATGAAATCTTACTCCCATAAATTTAATTTAATTCAGGTTTTAAAAATTTCCAACTGTTACATTGGGAGAAATGAGGGTTTGAAGTTGTTTAATCATGTTTTTTTCAAATCAGCAACCCATGATTGGTAAAAACTTGATTTATCCCTCATTTCTCCACCAAAAGACCTCAGATTTGTTGCAAACAAAAGATAATACACGTATCCACCTTCCTATGCTTTCATATTTTCATTTAAATCCACACACATTCCATATAATTCAAACACCAGTCATTTTTCAGCAAAAATTTAGTTTTTTCATTATTTTCCCAAAATTCTTCATACACAATCAACCAACAACCTTCCTATTGGATTTTTTGAGTCAATATATATCCCAGAAGGTATTTCCAACCAATTTTTAATGGTTTTGAACGTTCGGGATTAGAAATTCAAAAATTTGCTAACAACAACATTACAAAATTGACAACTTTGTAATGACAACTTTTGCTTTATTGAGCAAAATGACTCCCTAAACCTCCTAGGGACCTAACCAACTTTATTTTGACCAAGAAACATCAAATAAACCTTAAAAAACTTATGTCTACCCTTTCCAAGCCAAAATGACCATAGTAGGCCCAAGGGCTTATAGTGTACCCAAGGGTTATTAGGCCTTACAAATAGGATTTTATTACATCCCAAGGATCCATTGACCCTTATGGGCACTTGTCCTATAAAAAATGATATTACATTCATGGAGGCCTCATTACCTCATTATATTCATCATTGGGTGTTGCTGCACCAAAAACCATTACCTGGCATTTTGCCTGCTTTACACTTGTTCCTCTTTATCAACATGGAATAAAACCATTAATTTGCCAAAAAATTCTAGTTCCACCTTCTAAATCCTCCTTCTTTCTTTGTGCCAATATTTATGATACATCCCTAGACTTACTCTTCTTTTAAAGGTGTGGTTCTTTAAATTCATCTTCCTATTTGCAGTAGTACAACTAACACAGATTTCCAATACCAAGGTTTACGAGTATGATAATATACTCCTTACTTGTTATTTGTAGTCTTAAGTTTAATGGTGTTTTATTATTTAAGTAGGAAATTAACCTTATCACCAAGTAACAAGCACTTATGAAGGGGGTAAAATATGCCAATTTGATACCTTTGCAAATCTTAACAATATTATGTCTAACAAACTGAATTCAATAGACCTACATGGGCAAACATTTTCAAAATGTTGTCAAAATGTGTCATATGGTAAATTTATTGAATGTAAACCTTATGAAGGTTTATTTTTTCTAATTTAGGCATTTTTTAATGATTATAGGTCATTTGGGGTGTTTTTACAAATCCTTAGAGTCAATATGTAAAATGGAAAAAAAAATGTCATGTTGTCATTACAAAAAATGTAAAATTGTCATGATGCACACAATGTTGCTCCCAACGGTCATCTAATTAAATATATAGTTATGGTCAGTTGAAAGCCATAGAGGAGGATAAAAATTCCTTGTGTGAGTCATTTTTAAGAGATAAATGGTGTATGTATGGGAGAATGTACGAAGGTTTGGAAGAACATTAATAAAAATCAATTTATCTCTATTTTTTTCATGCTTCTGTGACAAATCAGTGGTTTGTACATTTAGATAATGTGTCATTTTGGTCTATAACCAATGGGAGATGTTGGAAGATGTTTTAATCATTCATTAAAATCAAGTCTCATTAGTTTTCATGTTATATTCTGAAAGTTATGGTGATTTTTCTACAAACAGCCTAGAACCCTACCAAGGGTTACCCATTTTGGTAAAACCCTTGTATCTTTTGTTTTAACCATTGGATCTAGCTAAAAATTAGAGTAAAAATAAATAAATATATAATATACAATTTGAATAGAGATGTTGGCTTCATTACTATTTTTGTGAAAGTTATTAATGACTATTTTTTGCATTTTATAATGAAAATCAAACTGTCAATGAAAGGAAGTAATGAAAGTTCATGTGTTTTTGAGTATTTTATCATGATCTGTTAAGGTAGAATGGAGTGGGGATTTTTTCAAAGAGTCTTTTAATCTCTTCTTATAGTTAGTTTGTAAAAAAATTAATTTTGAGTCCCTTTATTGTCACTTCTCTATTAATAACAAACATGACAGTCACAGCTAGATAGTATAAGCATTTGAAATGGCATCCTTTGTAATGAATGGACTTGAAGTGCCTTGTAATTTATTTGACAAGGAATTAATGCATTTATTTTAAATATTTTTTGGTGGTTTGAATTCATTTAAAGTGTTAAATGCCAAGAAGATTGGTACAGTGGTAAGGGTAGTGGACTTATAAACAACAAAGAATGGTTACAAACTTGAATGGTTAACTATTGTTCCCAAGCCTTAAATGCTTCAAATGGACTCAAATGTGTCTAGGCTTCCCCCAATGACCCAATGATAATATATTTGATGTCTTTAGATTGTATTTGGATGGATTCAAGTGATTTTAAAGTTCTTTGTAACACGCAAGGTTCCCAACTCTCCAAACTGTCCCAGAGGCCTAATTTCCCTATTTGAAGCCCTGCAACAAGCTTTCAAAAATCATAAATTTGAAAATTTCCAAAGGATTTAGCAAATAGATTGGTTTTTATATACTCTTTTCTCACTCTTTAACATACCCAAGGAATTATATAGACTCCTTTGGACCTTATACTACTGTCTACACACTATGGCTTCAAAGGTGCACAAAATGACTCCAATTAACAAAGCAAATGCATGATTCCTTTACTCTCATGACCCCAAACTCTCAACAATGTTTTATTATGGCTTCAAATGACCAAATCCCAAAACAATTAGACTCAGATCTTCAATAACATCAAAAGCCCCGAATTGATTACTTTAAACCCTCAAATCTAGGGCTTCTTAAATAAATACCTATCTTCTCGACACTTCCAGGCACAAATGGTGATGGATTAAAATTTTTCTCAACATATTAAGACCCTCAAAATCATAAAATACCCCTGTCCTTAAGCCCAATCTCTTACTATTGTAACATACCAAGCACTTTCCTTGTGTTTCTTGTCATAAACCAATGGTGATCACCCTTTCTCCCTATTATCTACTCATTGACTATTAGTTTCATAAAATACATGTTATATACAATAATTCCATGAAGGATAGACGTTTAATTTCATGGAATGATATCCATCTTTGTCAACTACCTATCAAAATAGTGAGGTTTAAGCCCTCAAACCGTGACAATACTACAACAGAGATATAAATTGAATTCAAAGTAATACAAAGAACATTCAAAGTGACTTCAAACTAAAAATGAAATACTCCATAGTATCAGTATATCAATCCCAATAGATTATCAATCACTAAGCATATACGACATCACATAATCTTTGCAAAATTCTAGGTTTTCCTTTATTTCCTGTCACAATCTGTACTTCACCAGACTTCTACTTCATACAATGGATTTTTTTTCATTAAAATTACCTTTCTTGAACTTTTGTAACCAATTTTGATTAGTTTTATGGATTAGTCTAAGGATTTTAACACTAAAACTTAACTTCCCTCCATAATACTAAACTAGCCGTTTATATTCAAAATTTGAAATTAATTTTTTTTTTAAATGGACTTCTTGAATGCCAAACTTCAACCTAATGACCTCTAATGCCTTAGAATTATTCATGGACCTATTCTAAACTCCTAGAAAACCAGGTTTATTCTTGGACACTATTCGTCCACATACAATCATGTTGGAAACATTGAGAAGGGGGGGTGAATCAGTGTTTAACTAATTATTCTATTTTAGAAATTTGAACATAAATCAAATAGATAACATATGAAGCATAACACAATAACACATAACACCAAATATGTTTACGGGGAAACCTTGATCAGAGGAAAACCCCGGTGGGAATTAGTACCCAAAAATGATTGTACTAGTATAATGAACTTGTTAAGGTTTCTTTGCCCTGTTAGAAGCAGTCTTTACAAATCATGTATAATGACCTTGTTAGGAGTCTTTAAAAAAACCCCGTTAGGGGTGAGGACTCACTTTCTAAGAGCTCACTGCTCAATAAAAGAAGGCTACAACCTCCTGAAGATAGATATGCACTATATCTGAAAATTGAATTGCTAAAGTGACACGGTTGTCTGATCAATTCCTTTTATGCACTGATGCTTTGATCTCTTAAAAGAGTTTATCTCATAATAACTATTTCATACTACTCTTCTTTGTCTCTACTCTGCATATTCTTGACTCTTACACTTATTACAAAAATGCATATTAAGTATATATACATACTCAATAGACGCGACCGAAAATAAGACCTTAGTCGGCCCAATAACAATATACATAATGCTTCCAAACTAATTGGCTTAAGCATGTTTACAAGAGTGGTAAAGACATAACTAAAAACATATTACAATAGGCGCTTGGCCTTTACACAATAAAATATTATACGCTGATCCAAAATTTGAAGTCAGCTTCATACTCTATTTTCTAAACTATAGGTGATACTAAACTCACTGTAACTTTTTTGTACTATCATTCCATACCATGTTTGTATAGAATTAGCATATTCATATATCATAAAGCTTAAATATAAAGGCGCATGTCCTGACTTGATCGCACACACGTATGTTGGTGCTCTGATCAACTACATATCTTTGCCTTGTTCTGTTCTCTATACTTAGTCAATTTCCACTTCAAAATTTGTTGTCAAACTTTCATATGACTTTGTTGCCATAATGAAAACAAAAAATAAGTCATATTCTCCTTGAGAGTCAACTTGCCAACAATCTCTCCCTTTTTCATTAATGGCAACAAAAGAATGTGGCCAAGTTACTCAAAATTGACTAACACCAAAAACTGTATATATCATCCTCCTTTACATATACTATATCATACTTCTTTATATATATAAACTACTCCCCCTTTGACATTAATGACAAAGGTACCAAAAATGAGGTCCTTGAGTACTTACTCTTAGTACACATCTGGCTAAGTGATCTGAAGATTCTTGATTTCTTGCTGCCAGAATGCCTTCAGTGTATCTACAGTCTGAAGATGGGCACATAGAGCATATGTGAGCTTCTCCATTCTTATCAAATCCATGCAGGGACCTTGATCATAATTGATAATAGTGGCATCTATCTATTTGATTTTCTCATTCAAAACAACTAAGGAAGGCACAAGTGCATTTCTCAGTTGGTTCTGCCTTGTCCTTATCTTGCTACTCTCCAACTTGGCTTTATCAATTTTATCTATTTGTCCTTGATAGATATTGTTGCAGATGTTCATGTCTTGCGAGGATGTTTCAACTAATTTTCTTACATTCTCAACCAAGATATCAGCTTCCTCAATCTTCTTGATGTGATCTGAGGTGAATTTTAGTTTGTCCATGTGAGTTATCACATTTCTTCCTTTAGCTGCCGAATATTTCAAGATTTCTTGACCAATCTTCAATGAATTTAGATCTAAAGAGACGTTCTTTACCAATTCATTCAATCTTTCCTTTTTGTACTCTTCTTCTACAGTTCTAGTAGTTGAGTCTACTAAACATGTAAAGTGTGCCTTGAAGCTTGTTAAGATGCTATCTACATCATCAACTGACTGAATTTTAGCCATTTTCTTATCTGCTGGCACTAAGTCATTCAAAATGTTTACTGCCTCCTAGAAAGAGAGGGTTTCTCATGACTTGTTTCTCTTTAGCTTTCTCCATGTCTAGCACACTGATCTTAATTAGATCTTCTTCTTCCCAAGCATCTATATTTGTTGAATCAGGGGTCAGACTTGACAACAATGATACCGAAGATTTAATGGGTGGAGTAAGTATAGTATTCTGACTGACATCCACATATTCAATTTTTACCGATATCTCCATAACTGGTGGTTCATTAGATTGATTGTCTTCCTCATTATTTATATCTATTGAATCTTTAGAAGGAACTTCATCTTGCTGTAAGGAAGTATTATCAGTGCATACCTTCTCTGTCTCTTTAGTACTGACAAATGCTTTTCCAAATTTGTTCATGTCATTGTCAGAAGCTGTCATGGACATCTTAACATCATTAATCACAATGGTTTCTTTTGAGTCTTTGGCTATATCAAAAGGTGATGTAACTTTAGGTGTTGAATCCTATGGACTTGTCATAGGCACATTTGGAATCTCAAATTCTTTACTCTGTTTCGGAGGGACTTGAGTCACTTTTGTTGTAGGCACAGTTGATGGATACATATGTCTATCCAAAAATACTCGCTCAAATGCTTTCTGAGTCTCTTCACCAACCAGTTCATACTCTTTGTTCATGATATGAAGTGTTCTTGTTTTGGTTCTGAGATGAGGTTTTACCAAATCCAACAGTATAGCTTTCTCATCATGTGAACAAACAGGGAGAAGATTGTCTAATTTTTCTTCTCTAATCCTCATATCCTCTTCAATTGCTTGCCTTTTCAATACATCAAGTATGTTCCATACTTTGTCTGGTATGACTATTTTGAGTTCAAATACTGTCCTTTTAAACTTGATCATGTGAGAGATAATCATAGAGTGAATTTCTGATTTATTTATGTCTTGGTACTTGTCATAGACATTCTTAATAGATTCTAGTCTTCCTTCATTAACAATTTTGTTCTTTACTTTACTCCTTGTTGTTCTTGAGGATGGATGACTTGTGGGAACTTGCTTCTTCTTTTTAGTCATCTTGCTTGGTACTGACGGTGGAGGTACTTTCAAGTCAATAGTAGTTGAGGGTGCAGATGTACCTTCATCATATTTCTTCATCTTCTTCTTGGTAATATCATCAGATTTTTCTATTTTCACTTCTGCAGGACTTTGCTTGAGTTCTTTAGCAATCTTAGCTTCCCTAGCTTTATCTAGGTCTTCTTGTGTAACCCCATGAACTTTTAGGATATTAGATGTAATCCTTTATGCCTTTCTTTTATTGTCTACACTGTATAAGATAGAATCAACTTGATTGTATTTTCTCTGTAAGTACCCCATCTAGGTTCATTAGGATCCTTGGGTGCATATAGAAAGACTTGTGCATATCCTTCCTTCCAACACATACTCTTCAACTTCATAACCAAGTGGGTGAATCCATTTGTTTCTTGGCTTGACTGCTTCCATGCATGTGCAGTCAGTTTCCACCATGAAACATATGGTGTCTTTGTACTTATCAACTATCTTCTCTAGTATTCTGAACCTCTTCTACATCTTGATCCTGAATGTTTTGATCTCCATGTCTAGAGAATCCTTAACACTGCTCTTTGATGTAGCCTTTAGTGAGATCTGAGACATAGTGGGTTTTCTCTTATCTAGGTAAAGGTTAGAGACTTTACCAACAATTTGGAAGTATAGGTAGAGAATCAAAGAGCCAAATCTGAATATTTTTCTCTTGTCATGCTTGATACCTCTTATGTTGTCAATCAGTTGTGCACACAATATCTCACAAATATTATACTAAGTGTTATCTTTAGCCATCCTTATTGCTTCTAGAACAATAGTTGCAGACACACTATTCAGCCTGCTTGTGTGCTGACACTTGTAACCAAGTATCATTGTGAGAAGTTTGATGTCTTCTTCCACAATGGGATCAGTAGTCGTCCCGCGCCTATCACTCCTAGAGAAACATGCTTGCTCAACCTGCTTTTTAACATCTTTACCAGTGGGAAGAACTGGTCCAACCTTAGGAAGTCCGGTCATATCATGTATTAGGTTAGCAGTAATGCAGACAGGTGTGTGGTAAAAATGTGTCACACTTCTATGAATCATTCCATTCAAGGTTGCTCAAGAATGAGGCCTCAAATATGAACTCATAGCTCCCTAGTCATGGAGTGCAAAGGTTTGTAATGGAGGCCCTCAGATTGACCTAGTTGTGCCCATGCAAGTACACCATGAAATGAGAGATTCAATGAATGAAAATGAAATCTACTCTATATAATAACAATGCATAAAAGGAAATTAATCTAAATGATAATAATGCATGATTAATCTATAAAAAGAAATACAAATGCAAGATTAATCTATGAAAGGAAACATGAATCTAATCTACATGAATAGCCATGGATGCAAGAAGAAGAAAAGAAAAGAGAAGTTGCAATATCCAAGCCAAAGTGCTCAAATTCTCCTCCAAAATTGCTCTCCAAACCTGCAGCATAACAATACCTAGAAAAATCTATATGAGAATGAGAAGGAGAGGTTTCCTTTTAAAGAGAAATGGATGGTAGAGATTTAGAAGAAAAAATAAAAGGCTATGATTAAGAGGCAAAAGCCCACCACTTAGGAAGATGTGAAGAAAAAGGGATTTTATTTAATTTATTTCCTTTTTCATCAAATAAAGTGCTTTAAGTGGGGATTTTTATTTATTTAATTAAAAGAGGGG
>MU227826.1:1823079-1844895 GCA_018584345.1 Thuja plicata | reverse complement strand
CTGGAACTACCATTTTCTTCTCAAAGTTTTCTGATTTATCCTTGGTGTATCACCCCTTTCTATTTTCAGTTTTAAAGTCTCTTTTTTCCCTTTCCCTACCAAGTTTCAAATCAGGAGGTGATATCCCGTATTTTATAGGAACCGGCCTAGAATCTGGAGACTCCTCTTCATTCATAGTCTACCCACAGCTAGGAGAGGTTTCCATTGTTAGGATGGAATTTTTGTGTAGCCCTAATGCCTGAGTTAGGGTGACAATTCTGAGCCTGAACAGTTACACATCAACAACAAATGTTCTAGCACATGAACCAATAGTTCACCATCCACTGCCATGAAAAATTGATGTAAATATTACTAGAAGATTCAAACCCAAGTGGTAAAACCCAATCTGTATGATCAAACTTAAAATAAAATTACCATGTGAGGAAAGAAGACCTCCCAAGGAAACAATGATCCAATGAAGACCAAATATGAAGGAAAAGGATGATGATCAACATTGTTACACAAATGTAACAAATTTTGTGGTAGAAGATGCAACAACATTGTTATGTCCCCTTTTGTATAATAATTTTGGTTGGACCACAAATGCCTACTTTTTAATTTTCATGTCTTCATTGGTCCATTTTTGTGTAAATATTCTCCCTCTTCTCTCCCCCTATGTCTCTCTTAGTTCCTTGAAGTATCTTAAGTGTTGGGGTGTGTCTATTCTTTTAAGTGCTTGCAAGCCATAGGAGTTTTGAAGCTCCTCATCTTGACATGCCTTTATATCTAAGTCTGATCTTCCATTTTTCCCTTTTATGCTAGACTTTCAGACTTGTCCATCTGGTTATGCCTTCCTTTCATTCCCTTCTAGAGTGTTGGAGCTTCCTATCCTTGGTTGCCCTTCTTATTTCACCTAGTGTAGAGTGCACACAACAAAAGTGTGAAATGGCCCTTCTTTATATTATTGAATAATATCAAATATTATTGATATTGTTAGCAACTTCTCTTTTGCATAAGTCACTGAATGTTGATTGCATTAGGCCTCCAAGTTTACACTATCCTAGTGTACTCAATTTTTGTCAAATATAAGAATGTATTATGGGTTTATCATAGCTCCCACTAAGGTTCTTACACTTCCAATACACCTCTATGGTGTCACTGTACTCAAAACATCAGACTGTACAGTCATACAGCACAAAGAATCACTATTTTGACCTTAATTCCTAACCTTGCAAAAATGTTCCTTTCTCCAATATGGGAATGATCAGAGAATCAGTAGGGTCACTAAGGTATTTGGATACGTCCACTACAAGTTGGCCTATCCTTAAATTTAGCCTTTACAAGGACTACATTTACACACAAAACACAATGTCTCTACCTTACTTCTGTCTGCAGCAACAATGAATTTTTCTTTCAATGCCAATAACGAACAAGGAACCAAGACTCCTATTATTTTCAAGACCTTCTAACACCACAAAGATCAAACCCAAAACAACAAGTAACTGTTCTAATCCAGCAACACTAAATTGTCACAGCAGTGCCTTTGCCTAGGTGATCAAATTAGGCTAAGTTAGATGGATTAGTATAAATCTAGATACTTAGTCTAGTTATAGTCATTAGGAATATTTCAATGGTCTTCAAACATCATGATTCAACTCACACTTGGTCCCAATTAACCCATGGTCTATTGTTGCATGCTTCTTTCCTTCCTACAGGCTAAAAAAATACCAATATTTGGCCTAGGGTATCAAAGTTCAAGTTTGCAAATGAATCCCCCAACTCTGAGCTCTTTGAATCCCTTGAAGCATTTCCTTAACTTACTCTCTGACCAATGGCATTGAATTCCCATGGTGGAATAGTAAGTTAGGGCCACATCTTTCAGCCCAACCCTAATTCTTGAGGAATTCTGACCTGTAGACACAGTTAACCTTCAAACTCTAATAAATGTCAACCAAATTAATTTAAAAAAAATTAGGAGCGTAATTCATTCAAGAATGTTATGGAATATTTAAATCAAAAATTCAAATTTTTTTATGGTCACACAACTCAGAACAATGCTCAGAAAATGGTCAATTTTCATTAAAACTTGCTCTTTCTGATGGTTTCCTTTGTTTGTCCTATAATGAACAAACTCCTCCTTACCAAAAACCAACTTTCTCAAATCAATCCAACTGAATCCAAAAATAGTTAGGGTCGTTGGGAGTAAAGATGCAACTCAAGAAACATGTTGAGGAATGTTGCAAAATGTTGAGGATTGTTGCAAAGTACAACTTTTCAGTGCAACTTCTCAAACATAACAAAGCCAACAAAACAAGATAGCATCCCACCAAGTGGGAAATGCCAAAATAAAATCCAAGGAACATGACCAAAACAGAGCTATAGGACCTAAACCACTTCTTGAACCAAACTCCAAAATGTGCATAAAGCACTAGAACCAAACAGTCCAATGGACTAAGACATCCTTGGTTTATAAACAGACCAAAGGATCCTTGTCCACACAAGATGGACCAAAAAACAAGATGGATGGTGAAACACATCCCTTATTACAAAGCAAAAACTCAAATCCAAACACCAATCCTAGGTGCCCTGCACCATCATCCTTGACTCTCAACTCTTGATTGGACATTTTTTCTAAGTTCCTTTGTAGGAATAGGAATTGTAGACTTGCCTCTACCTAAGTATCTCTTTCTTATCATGCTTTAATCTTGAACCCCACCAATAAGTATTTATGATTCATTGGAGTTTGAATTTCCTTCATTCCCACCTGATTTCTTCAACTCAAGGCATAGTAAAAGAGACATCCGTTCTCAGCATATCATAGCATTCCTTTGCTCTATTTCTTGTATTTTTATTAAATATGAATGATTTTGACTATCATAAACTCATGAATGTCTTGTGATATTTCCATCAAAATATTTCATTCATGCATTACATGGGGCATGCTTTGGTGGGTGAAAAATGCTCAATACAACTCATCAAAATAATATGAAGCCTATGGATCATGCGAGATTCCTCTCTTAGGAAAGAGATAACATAAAAGAATTATGCATGCC
Source organism: Thuja plicata (assembly GCA_018584345.1). Taxonomy (NCBI): domain Eukaryota; kingdom Viridiplantae; phylum Streptophyta; class Pinopsida; order Cupressales; family Cupressaceae; genus Thuja; species Thuja plicata. The sequence goes on along the minus strand of MU227826.1, from coordinate 1,841,863 downwards.
CTATATTCAAATGGATATTTTGTGGGCAACCCTTGTGATTTTTTTTTTTCATGACTAAAGGATTCGTTCCTTCATGCAAAGAGCTATGTTTTAATCTTTGAATTTCTCTCCTTTATTCATGAAATTGCATGGAAGTTGCTACTCTATTTTTTTTCCATTTTATTGCCCCTTAGATCAAGAAATTTACATTTTATTTCATGTATAGAATGTGCTTCTCATAGTGATGGAACCTATGATTCTTCCTCTTTACATGACAATCACAAACTTTGCCTCATTACAGTCTTTGACATACTTTGTTTTGAATGATTTTCATAACCATTTACTATCATAACCCTTGAACTAGAGATGGAAAAACTTGAAATAATGTTTAATGGAAAGTACTAGTATACATGGTATGATTATTCTTTAAAGGGTACTAGCTCAATGGAAGAGCACCTACTTTACAAGTAAGAGGATGGTGGTTTGATTCTATCGTACCCTAATATGACTAAATATATGAATAAATTAATGACTAAATAAATGACTAACTATATGACTAAATATATGACTAAATAAATTACTAAATAAATGACTAAATATATAAATAAATAAATGACTAAATAAACAACTAAATAAATGACTAATTCAATGACCAAATCAATGACCAAATAAACAACCAAATAAATGACCAAATAAATGAGTAAATAAATGACCAAGTAAATGACCAAATAAATGACCAAATAAATGACTAAATCAATGACCAAATCAATGACCAAATAAATGAATAAATAGATGACTAAAATAGTTTATTCATAAATTTGGTCTCAAGATAAATGACTGACAATAAACTACCACTGATCATGTAACCAAATTTGGTTATTTATCTATAATTTTTGGTAGTTTATTTGGTCATATATTGTTGTTTTTGTACTAGTGTACTGAATGAAAAGTTCTTAAAACTATCTCTACCATACTAATGCAACACTAGATCACTTATTTCAATCCATCTACTAACTCATGAACTCAAAACAAGTCGACTGTATGCAAAAACCAGAACTCAGAGCTTCTCCTTCAAATTCAAATCACTCATTACATCATACTACCTTGGGAAATGGGATCCTAAATTTCTAAATATGCCTTCCCCGTGATTATAGGACATTACATTAAAAACTCATTATCATTCTTCGAAGAGAATCCTATTCTGCCAAATGTTGTCATGCAACTTTTGAAAGTTGCAAATATTGTCATGCAACATTTTGACAACTTTGACAACTTTGCCTAAAATAAATCCCAATGACCTCTAACCAACCTAGAATGATGTAAAAACATCCTAGAGACCATTTTAGCCATATTCCTACCCTTTCCTAATCCTTGAAGGCTTTAAGACCCATTTTCCCATTTCAAGCTTAATCTATCACTAACCACTAATAAAGCATAAATATCTAGGTTAGATTGATCCTAGTCAAATCCACCTAGGTACACACTTGCAAGACCTTCTAAGGTCAAAACCAAACTCTACTGACTTGGCTAAGGTCAATACAAGCCAAAACACAACAAGAATTGAGGATTAACCTAGGTGCTTCTACACTAGTTAGAATGACCAGCATTGAAGAGGCATACCATTTTGCCTTAAGGGTGGAAGAGAAAATGAACATGAATTTTACAAGCAAGCAAGGTGGAAGAGGTCATGGTGGAAGATCTGGTGGATAGTCTTATGGATGCCGAAACAAAGATCAAAAAAAGAATGTTGAGTAAATTAGTAGTCAGAATCAGAGGGGAAATAGTTTCAATCTTTCCCGTTATGAAAATAATAAGGATTAGAGAAGAAGAAGAAGAAGAAGAAGAAGAAGAAGAAGAAGAAGAGGGAACGGACCAAGAAGAGAAGGTTTTCATGGGACATGTTTCCATTGTGGAGAAGAAGGACACCGAGCCTATGAATACCCACATCATCAAGGAAGTAAGGTTAGGAGGAATGAAGTCCATGCACAAGTTGTGCATGGAAATGAATAAGCTTAGTCATAAAACTCAGATGATGTTGAGAGAGGAGAAACCCTAGTTGTTAGGAGGATCCTTATAAATGAAGAGAAGAGCTCAAATCAAAGGAAGAGTCTCTTTCACACTAGATGGAAACGCGAGGATAAGTGTTGTGATGTGATTATTGATGGTGGAAGAACTGATAATCTGGTATAAGAAAAAATGGTCACAAAGTTGAAGCTAAAAAGGGAAAATAACCCACATCCATACATAATTTCCTGGGTGCAGGATGACCACAAGGTCCTGGTCAATGAGTAGTTCTTAGTGAAGTTCAAGATTGAAAGTTACCAAGATGAGGTACTTTGCGATATCATCCCCATGGATGCATGTCATTTGTTGTTGGGAAGGCCTTGGTGGTTTGACAAGTGTGTCGTACATGATGGTCATGCTAATACTTATTCTTTGACAAAGGATAAAGTCTAACACAAGCTGAAGCTATTGAAGGAAATAGGAGAAAAGGTATGTAGTAATGCCAGAATATGTTTAGTTGATGGAATAAAGTTCTTAGAAGGTATGAGACATGAGCACATGTATTTTTCCCTAATCCCAAAAGTGGGTAAAAAAGAAGTAGAAGATGTACTTGCAAAAGTTGAAAACTTGTTGGACGAGTTTCAGAATATTGATTCTGATAATGTACCTGGTGGATTACCACTAGTAAGAAAGATCAGTCATCAAATGGAATTGATTATAGGGGTTAGTTTTCCAAACAAGCTAGCCCATAGGATGACTCCAACAAAGAGTGAGGAAATGAATAGACAAGTGCATGAGTTATTGTAGAAGGGATTGATTTGAGAGAGCTTGAGACCATGTGTTGTACCAATGATATTAGCACCAAATAAAAATGGAGAATGGAGGATGTGTAAATATTCTCAGGCTATCAATAAGATCACTATCAAGTACAGATTTCCCTTGCCAAGAATAGATGATATTATGGATTATTTGAGTGGAGCTTTGTATTTCACAAAGATAGACCTGAAGAGTGGATATCACCAAATTAGGATCAATGAAGGAGATGAATGGAAGACAAACTTAAAGACAAAGGAGGGCTTGTATGAGTGGTTAGTCATACCTTTTGGGCTAACCAATGCACCAAGCACATTCATGTGGATCATGAATGAAGTACTGAAAGAATTTATGGGTAAGTTTGTTATTGTTTACCTAGATGATATTTTTTTTTTCAGTAAGACATTGGAAGAACTTATGATGCATATATATAAGGTGTTTGAGAGGTTAAGGGAAGAGAAGTTGCTGATTAATGTGAAGAAGTGTAGTTTTGTGAAGAAGGAATTAGTGTATCTGGGATTTGTAGTATCAGTAAAAGGTCTACAAATAGACCCAGAGAAGGTTTGGGCTATCCTCGAATGACCTACCCCAAGGAGTGCTACTGAGGTAAGATATTTTCATGGTTTGGCCAGCTTTTACAAAAAGTTTATAAAAAGTTTTAGTAATATCTTTGGACCCTTGACTGAAATAATGAGAGGGGATAGGAAAGATTTTAAGTGGATTGTAGGGGTAATGCTATTGGAGCAGTTTTGAGTCGGGAAGGTAAACCCATTGCTTATTTTAGTAATAATTTGAATGATGCCAAGAGAAAATATTATGTTTATGATCAGGAGTTTTATGCTATAGTTCAGGCATTGAGGAAGTGGTGACATTATATTTTTCCAAAAGAGTTTGTTTTAGTTACTGATTATCAAGCTTTGCAATATTTGAATAGTTAGGGAAAATTGAATCAAATACATTTGAAATGGGTTACACTTTTGTTTTGAAACACAGGAGTGGGAATTCTAATAGGGTTGTAGATGCCCTGAGCAAAAGATTGATTTTGATGACAGAGATGCAGATTGAGGTTGTTGGGTTCAAGGAACTCAATATTTTGTATCCCAAAGATCCAAATTTTGTTGAATCTTGGAAAGCTTGTAGAGAACCTGTTGCTCTGGAAAGAACCAAATGGTTGGATTTCATAATCCAAGATGATATGTTGTTCAGAGGTAGATAGTTGTGCATTCCAAAGAGTTCCATGAGGGAGAATCTAATCAAAGAAAAGCATAGTGAATGACTAGTTGGACATTTGGGTGAGATAAAACCATTTCTCTAGTTAGTGAGAATTATTATTGGCCACAATTGTAGGAGGATGGTAAGAAATTTGTACAAGGTTGCAGGGCATGTCAGATGGAAAAAGGAGTGAAATAAAATATAAGGTTATATCATCCATTACTTGTACTAGAGAAGCCATGGGAGGATATTAGCATGGAATTTTTTCTTGGCCTACCAAGACTCAGAGAGGAAATGATTCCATCTTTGTAGTGGTGGATAGGTTTTCAAAAATGACACATTTTATTCCTTGCAAAAAGACTAATGATATTGTTCATGTAGCAGAATTATTTTTTAGGGAGGTGGTAAGAATACATGGCTTACCAAAGAGCTCTATAATGCCTAACTAGCACAAGCTCCAGTCAAACAAGGGTTTGACCCCATTCAGAGCCTCTAAAGCCTTCAAAATTGATTTCAAAGTTTCTCTACCCTGCCGCCAATACCAAAAATATTCAACATCTACAAAACTAGACTTCATCTGGGAATGAAAATTTACTGGCAGGCTGATACAATCAAATTAAACCTCCAAGGAAGAAAATAGAACATTCCAAGCTCAGACAAAAAAAATAAAAATAATAAATGTCTAGAAATAACAACTCTACACAAAATAACCCTTATTGAAAAGAAACCAGAAAATAGTTTTTGGCTGATTCCAGATTGCACTTACAGCCACGATGCTCCTGCATCAACATTACATATTTCACATTTCACATTTCAAAGTTTAAATTTTATTCATTTCAACAAATTTTATGTATTTCATATTTCATCAACCTATTCCACATTTCACATTTCAAATTCTACATTTCATATTTCACATTTCACATTTCATTCATTTCACATTTCACATTTCATTCATTTTAGCAAATTTTACGTATTTCACATTTCACATTTCACCTTTCATTCATTTCACCTTTCATTCATTTCACATTTCACATTTGATTCTTTTCTCATGTCACATTTCATTCATTTGAACAAATTTTATGTATTTCATAATTCATCAACACATTTTACATTTCACATTTCACATTTCACATTTCGTTCATTTCCCATTTCACATTTCACATTTCACATTTCATCTGTCACATTTCACATTTCGCATTTCACATTTCACATTTAACATTTAACATTTCACATTTCAGTTTTCACATTTCACATTTCACATTTCACATTTCACATTTCACATTTTTCAATAAATTTTATTTATTTCATATTTCATCAACACATTTCACATTTTACATTTAATTAATTTTACATTTCACATTTCACATTTCATTCATTTCACATTTCACATTTTATTCATTTCACATTTCACATTTCATCCATTTCAACAAATTTTATGTATTTCATATTTCATCAACCCATTTTACATTTCACATTTCACATTTCACATTTCACATTTCACATTTCACATTTCACTTTTCACATTTCACATTTCACATTTCACATTTCATTCATTTGACAATTTGTTCTTTTCACATTTCACATTTCACATTTCATTCATTTCAATGTTTTTTTATGTATTTCATATATCATCAACACATTTCACATTTCACATTTCACATTTCACATTTCATATTTCACATTTCACATGTCACATCTCACATCTCACATGTCACACATCTCACATTTCACATTTCACATTTCATTAATTTCACATTTCATTCATTTTACTTTTCACATTTCACATTTCACATTTCATTCATTTCAGCAAATTTTATGTAGTTCATATTTCATCAACACATTTCACATTTCACATTTCACATTTCACATTTCACATTTCATTCATTTTACACTTCACATTTCACATTTAACATTACCCATTTCATTCATTTCAACAAATTTTATGTATTTCACATTTCACATTTCACATTTCATATTTCACATTTCACATTTCATTCATTTCACATTTCATTGATTTCATTGATTTCACATTTCACATTTCATATTTCATATTTTATCAACACATTTCACATTTCACATTTTACATTTCACATTTCACAGTTCACAGTTCACATTTCACATTTCATTCATTTCACTTTTGACATTTGACATTTGACATTTGAAATTTCATATTTCACATTTCACATTTCACATTTCACATTTTACATTTCACATTTCACATTTCACATTTCAAATTTTATATATTCATATTTCATCAACCTATTTCACATTTCACATTTCATTCATTTCAACAAATTTTATGTATTTCATATTTTATCAACCTGTATTATCTTAAAATGGAAGCACTCCCATCTTGGTAGGTTTATCACCCTCATTGATTGAATTTACATAATAGATTTGCATTTAGGATGCATCTGCACTTGGTAGTTCTTCATTTCTAGGTGAAATTAGGGTTAGGATCCTAAGGATTCTCCTTTATTTACTTCTTCCTGGTTCTATTTTCTATGTAGGGCCTATGTACTAGTCCTCCTAGCCTTCATTACATCTCTTCAAGGCCCTTGTTCCCTTTTCCAACACTCTATTTTGTTTTCCCATCTTCCTAGGTCTCTAGCCAACCTAGAAACTTCACTGGAACTCTAAGTTGACTAGCCTGAAACCTCATGTCAAGGTCGAGGTCGACCTTGACCTTTGTTGGGTTTTGGTTCCTAATTTCAAGTTTGTATCATAGTGGGGCCCTAAATTTGAAATTGGTCCCTTGATTCGAATGCGAAAGGTTTTTTATTCAAAATTTAATTAATGAATTTCCTCCTTAGTCTATTATTGTGATTAGACCATAATTCAAGGTGAAATTTTAATTAGGGGCCCTCACATTTCCCTAGGAGGCTTACCTTGAAATCTCTATATAATAACTCTCTTTTGCCTTCATTTGATAGAACATGAGAACATGATAACATGACATGATGATAAGAAATAATGACGCAAGAATGCAAGAGGATGATATAGGAGGACAAGATATGATGATGCCTTGAGAAAGCAAGCATTTTGTAGATAAGTTATTGTGGACATTCATTGGAGAAAGAAAGAGTTCTTCAATCCTTATTTGATCTACTATTTTCAACATTCAAGCATTTAAAAGATACAATCATGGGGTGGCAACTACGGATTGTGAGTTTGGTAGGAGTACTTTAGCCTTGGGGGCTTGGTATGATTTCTTTCTCATATTGAAATCTATGCATTCCTCTCATTTTTATTCATGCTAGGATTTTGATCTAGAGGATCGTGGCATTGCACATTCAAAGCTCTTCCTACAAGAAACACACACATATTCTATTACATCTGGCTACTCATGGAGGTGGAAATCACCAAAATAGGGGTTTGACTAAGGAAAAACCCTATATAGCCACCCAAAACACCATTTTTAGATATCTACATTTCCTATTTCAGGAGTTGTAGAGAAGATTTTGATGCCCTTTTTAGCAAACTTTCGCGATCCGAGAATAGAATTTTTGTCGGAGCAGTGCAGGTCAAGGTCGACATAAAGGGGCATAATTGCACCCCCATATTTGGGTCAAGGTTGATCTAGCTCATAAAAGAAAAATATATCTGGGTTTTCTCTGTCTCTATGTTTTCATTCCAGTTTCGGTTGCAGAATTTCCAAAAACTTGACACAAACACCAGAAAATAGGTATTTCTAGATATGCTAGGTTATGAGGTATGTATTTCATTCTATCTGATTTCATTATTATTTGCAAACATTTTTAGATTTATATTCCTTATCATTATAATTAAATGTGTGTGGTTAATAGAGGCATAGGGTCTTTTTATGAGCAAACCCCCATTGTTCTAAACCCTATTATATTTCCCATCATACATTTGGTGAACCCGTTTATGACAACTCTTTCTTTTTGGTGTTAGATTTGAATTTTATGTTATATCTTACATGCATATAAAAGTAGATTTATTTTATGCTCTTGCATTTATATTTCAAAAATAAAATTTAAAAAATCACAAAATTTCTTTAAAAATACAAAAACTTTTACATTTTTCATGCTTGTAGTTCTACTTTGTGTTCAACATGTATGATTTTTGTTTTGAATACTTTGATGAGGCTTTTATTGAAAAAGAGGATAGATCCCATAATGAGGTACATAGAAGTAAGGATGAAATTTGTTTGAATAATAGCTCCATTGATCTTATTCCTATTTCATCCTCCTCTACAACCTCTTCAATTGACCTTTACCATAGGGTGTGTGCATGGTTACCTTCATGTTCCACTATTTACAACATTGATGCACCTAGAATGTTATATCATAAACCTTTGTTGATGGTAAAAGGATGTCCTTGAATAACAATTAAGGGTAAACCTAGAGATCCTTTGAATTTCTTTGATAACATGGATTTCATTTCACATGCTTATCGCACACAGAATAACCCTCAGCCTATTGTTCTAGTTTCTTTACCTCCTTCTCAACCTATGCTTCCTCAGGCACCTAGGTTTCCATCTTCCTTTACTTGTATGACTTAGTTGAACAATTACGTGCTACTCCCACTAAGATATCTTTATGGGAATTGCTTCAAACTTCCCCGACATATCATGAGGAATTGCAAAAGGATTTATCTACCCTTCCTGCTTCACCTCCTAACCAAGAGAATATTAATTCCTTTTTGGAGTGTATGCATAATATGCCTTTTGTACCTCCTATTGTATTTACTGATGATTATTTACCTTTTGTTGAGGTGTATAATTGATGCAGGAGCATCTTGCATCATTGGTAATCCCACTCAACCAAAAAAAGATGTTTGTTTTGTTCTTTAGTTTTTTTGGAGACTTCTCAAGAATTTCTCTATTGTTGGGGTCTATCACTCGGTTATGCTTTGATCTATGTTGCTCAGGTTTTGTTTCTCAGGCATGCTTGTTTCTATTTCTCAAGTTCTGTCACTTGGGCATGCTTATTCATTTTCTGTGGCTTGGGTTTCTCTTGTAACACTTGGGTTTTTTTTCCTATTGCTTGGGGTGTTCCTCTCCCGAGTCACTCTGTTACTCAGTCAAGCTTTACCTGAGATGTTTATTTTTGGAGTTGGATGTGGTGGATGAATTCTTCAGTTATTTTGCATGGCTTAATTGATTTGGGGTCTCTCATTGGGATCTATATGGACCTAAATCTAGGTCTCACTTATGGATTTAAGCATTGACCTCTCTGTTGGGCTCTTGTATATATCCGTTTCTATGTTCTTAGTTTTAGGGGGGCAGTTCTTTAGTAGGTTTTTGATATCTTTTTTAGAAGATAGAAGATTAAGTATTGAAATATGTGGAAGGTAGGTCTATGACCTCGCATGTATGAAGATCAATTTGTAATTCATTGAATGTATATGGCCCAAACTAGGAAGGCCTTACAGCCTGACATGTAATGAGTTTGATCAATTAATGAAAAGGATCTCTATTGTTTCTTCTTTCACTGTGTTGTTATTGCTTCTGCGTTGTCTCTAAAAGTTGGTTTGGTAGTTGGGAAAGCCTTTGGCCCCTTCTCCATCCATCCTTATGTCAGGTGGTATCAAAGCCTTGGTGAGATCTAAGTTCCTTCTTATAAACCCTAACCCTAGTTGGTGATATTTTTGTGGGGTAGCAGATTGTGATCTGACGTACTATTGCAGAGGGATTCAAGATGGTTCATGGGAGAGGAAATGCATATCCAGGTCTAGCTGATATGCTTAGATAGATGGCTGTTATATTTAAATCTATTGAGATAGCCCAATGCAGAGGAAGATATCTTGAGGATGTTACTGATGATGAATTGGAAGAGGTTCAAGGTGAAGTTGCACCTGCACCTGTGATGAATTAGGAAGAAGATCAATTCCTAAGAGCTTTGACAAGTTTGAAATCCACACCTCTGTTTAACCCTCCTGAGTATAGTGGAAAGTTGGATTCTGATGAATTGATTGACTGGATAGCTGAGATGGAAAAGTATTTTGAATATGAGAATGTATCAGAGGGTAAGAAGGTGAATATTGCAAGCACAAAATTGAAAGTTAATGCATCCTTATGGTGGGAACATCTGCAATTGGATCAAAAGAAGAGAGGTAAAAAAAAAATCAAGGTATGAGATAAGATGGTAAACAAATTGAAAGGCAATTTTTTACCTTGTGATTTTCAAATTAACCTGATTAGGAGAATGCAAAGTTTGAAGCAGAAGGATAAATCTATAAAAGACTACACTTAAGAATTCTATAGATTGGACATTAGATCTAAACATGTTGAAGATGAAGTGGAAAGAGTAGCAAGATATCTAAATGGTTTGCTAAGTTCTATACAAGATGAGATCATCTTGGTAAAGATGGAAAGTATTGAGGAGGCATATAAATTTTCCCTAAAAAGTGAGGAGAAGTTGAACAAAAGATACAAACAAAGAAAAAGTGGTAGAGGTGGAAGATTCCCTAGAGGAAGAGGAAGATCTCATGGTGAAAACAATAGATCTCAACTAGACAAGTCAATTATAGACACATCTCAAGACAAAGGAAAGACTGAATGGAAAGGTGAAAGTTCATACCAAGGAAGAGGCAATTACTCTAGAGGTGGTTATAGAAGAAAGGTATTCCAAGTAACTTGTTATAATTATGGTGAAGAAGGACATAAATTTTTTGAGTGTACACATGCAAGCAAGAAGATTGGTAGTAGTAGAAATTCTTTGGTGCAAGAGGAATCACCAACTGAATCTGAGAAGGAAGGAAATCTCATGATAGAAAGGATATTATGGAGTGAGAAAGATAAGCAAGATCCTATCAGGAAAATTTTGTTCAAGACTAGATGTAGAGTTGCAGATAAAGTTTGGAAGGTAATTGTTGATAGTGGAAACTCAGAGAATCTGACATCTGAGGAAATGGTTACAAAGTTGCAATTGGAAAGGATGAAGCATCTGAAACCATATCAAATCTCATGGATCAAGGATGAACACACATTAATGGTGAGTGAACAATGTTTTGTGAATTTGAAAAATTGGAAAGTATTATGATAAGGTGTTATGTGATATTATGCCTATGGATTGTTGTGATATTTTGTTGGGTAGACCTGGGAAATATGATAGACATGTTATACATGTTGGAAGATTGAATAGATATTCTATTTGGGTTGATGGTAAGAAGCAAGTTTTTTTACCTTTGGTTGAAGAATCTATTGGTGAGATATGTACATTTGTGAAAGTTTGTTTGATGGAAGGTAGATAGTTTGTTAAAGATTTGAAAATAAATGATATTTGTTATGCTTTGATTCTTAACAAACCGAGTAAGAATACAGAAGATGACATTCCTGCAGAAGTTGAGAAGTTACTGACTGATTACAAGGAGATAATTTTAGATAATGTACATGATGGTTTTCCACCAATGAGAGATATCAATCATTGTATGGATCTGATTCCTTGAGCTATTTTACTAAACAAAGCACCACATAGGTTAACACTGATCGAGAATGAAGAGCTTAACCTACAAGTTCATGAATTTTTGAAAAAGGGCTTGATCTGAGAAATATTGAGTCCATGTACAGTACCTACTATGTTGACACCTAAGAAGAATGAAGAATGGCAAATGTGCACTGATTCTAGAGAAATTAAAAAGATTAGAGTGAAGTATAGTTTTCCTATACAGAGAATGGACGACATAATGGATTTTTTGAGTGGAGAAATATATTTTACCAAAATTGATTTGAAGAGTGGATATCAGTAGATCAGAATCAAAGAAGGTGATGAATGGATGACTACTTTCAAGACAAAAGAAGGTTTTTATGAGTGGTTAGTTATGCCTTTTGGTTTAACTAATGCATCGAGTACTTTTATGATGTTAATGAATGAAGTTTTGAAGAAATTATTGAATAAATGTGTGATTGTATACTTGGATGATATTCTAATATTTAGTAAGACCAGAGAAGAGCATTTGATACATATAAGGCAAGTGTTGTGGAGATTGAAAGAGGAGAAGTTGCTAATAAATCTGAAAAAGTGTTCCTTCATGAAAGAAGAACTTATGTATTTGGGTTTTGTGATTTAAGCTAATGGTTTGAAGATAGACCTTGAGAAGGTTGAAGCTATACTTAGTTGGCATACACCTGAGAATTTTAGTGAGGTAAGATCATTTCATGGATTGGAAAGCTTTTATAGGAAGTTTATTAGAAATTTCAGTTCTATTTGTAATACTATGACTGAGACAATGAGAGGAGGCAAAAGAGAATTCAAATGGACACATGGAGTTGATAAGAGTTTTGAGACTTTGAAGTTGAAGGTTGTTGAATTACCTATGTTAGCATTACCTGATTTCAATAAGGTATTTCAAGTTGAATGTGATGTAAGTGGAAGTGCAATTGGATTTGTGTTGACTCAAGAAGGTAAAGTTGTTGCTTTATTTAGTGAAAAGTTGAATGATGCAAAAAGGAAATATTTTTTCTATGATCAAAATTTCTATGCTATTGTTCAAGCTATGAAGAAATGGAGACATTATTTGATGCCAAATGAATTTTTTTGTATACTGATCATAAGGCTTTACAATATTTGGGTAGTTAGAATAAGTTGAATTAGAGACATATGAAATGGGTAGATTATTTGCAGAGTTTCACATTTGTGACTAAGCATACGAGTGGAGTTTCTAACTGATTTTCTGATGCATTGAGTAGAATAAGATCTTTATTGACTGAAATGAGAATTGAAGTTCTTGGTTTTGATGACATAAAGAGTTCGTATGAAAGTGATCTTGATTTTTCTGAGTAGTGGAGAGTGTGCAGAGCACCTAATTCAAATCAATCAAGTAAGTATGAAGACTATTTCATTAAGGAAGATATGTTGTTCAAATGTATTCAATTGTGCATACCAATAGGTTCAATGATAACTAATTTGATTAAGGAGAAACATAGTAGTGGATTGGTTGGACATTTTGTTATTGATAAAACATTGAGTTTGCTGAAGGAAAGATATTTTTGGCCTCAATTGTATAAGGATGTTCAGAAATTTGTGAAAAGTTGTGGAGTTTGTCAAGTTGCAAAAGGAGTGAGTCAGAATACTAGTTTGTGTACATCGATTACTGTTCCTGAGAAACCTTGGAGTGTATAAGCATGGATTTTGTTCTTGACTTACCTAGGATAGCAAGAGGTAATGATTCCATATTTTTTATTGTGCATAGATTTTCTAAGATGACACATTTTATACCATGTAAGAAAACATCAGATGCAGTACATATAGCAAATCTCTTCTTTAAGGAGATTGCCAAATTGCATGGATTACTAAGGAGTATCATCTCTGACCGAGACAGTAAATTTGTTAGCTATTTTTGGAGAACACTCTGGAAAAAGTTGGATACTGACTTAAAGTTTAGTTCTACATTTCATTTAAAGAATGATGGACAAACAAAGGTTGTAAACTGAAGTTTGGGTAACTTGTTGATTTTCTCAGCTGGAGACACTCCAAGTAATTGGGATTTAATGTTGGCACAAGCAGCATTTGCATACAATAGCTCAGTGAATAGAAGTACTAGAAAGCCACCTTTTGAGGTTTTTCCTATCACACAACCGAGAGGTATATCTAATTTGAGAGATATTGTTGGAGAAGAGAAAATGAGTGCTGAAGCAGAAGAGTTTGCTAAATTCATGAAGACATTGCATGAATATGTAAAAAAAAGTTGGAGAAAAGTAATAAAAAATATAAGGATAGTGCAAACAGATCAAGAAAACCTAAAACATTTGAAGTTGGTGATGTTGTAATGGTTCATTTGAAGAAAGGGAGATTTCTTATTGGAACTTATGGTAAATTGAAGATGAAGAAATTTGGTCCTTATAGAATACTTCAAGAAGATTTGACCATGGAAATTCTTATGAAGTTGAATTACTTGATGACATGGATATATCACCTATATTCAATATTTCAAACTTGTATGAATATCATGAATCTGATGAAGAAGTGACGATGCCAAGTGATTATCCTAAGAAGCAGATAGAAGAAGTTGAAAAGATTTTGAAATAGAGAGTTGACAGAAGTATAAGAGGAAAAGAATACATGAAGTATCTAGTGAAATGGAAGAATAGACTGATTGAGGACTCATAGTGGATTTCTCAACCTAAGTTGGATTCATTTTAGGTTGAACCTGATACATGATTCAGGGAATCATTTCTATTAACCCAAGGTATCTGATGTAGGAGAATCTTGGGTCATTGGCAATCCTTCTCCACTAAAAAAAGAAGTTTGTTTTGCTCTTTAGTTTGTTTAGAGACTGCTCGAGAATTTATCTGTTGCTCAGGTATGTTGCTTGGTTATGCTTTGTTTTCTATTGCTTGGTTTCTATTTCTTGGGCATGCTTGTTTCTATTACTCGATTTATGTTGCTCAGGCATGCTTGTTCATTTTATGTGGCTCGAGTTTCTCTTCTAACACTCAGGTTTTTTTTCATGTTTCTCGTGGCGTTCCTTGCCTGAGTCACTCTGTTGCTTAGTCAACCTTTGCACGAGATGTTTATTTTTGGAGTTGGATCCGGTGGCCGACTTCTTTAGCTATTTTTTGTGGCTTAATTGATTTGGGGTCTCTCATTGGGATCTATGTGGACCTAAATCTGGGTCTCGCTTATGGATTTGAGTGCCGACCTCTTTGTTGGGGCCTTGTATATATCTGTTTCTATGTTCTTAGTTTTAGGGGGCAGTTCTTTAGTAGGATTTTGATTTCAGTTTTAGAATATAGAAGATTCAGTATTGAAATATCTGGAAGGCTGGTCAGTGACCTCACATGTATGAAGATCAATTTTTAATTCATTGAATGTATATGGCCCAAACTAGGAAGGCCTTACAGCCTAACATGTAATGAGTTTGATCAATTAATGAAAAGGATCTTTGTTGTTTCTTCTCTCACTATGTTTTTGTTGCTTCTGCATTGTTTGTACAAGTTGGTTTGGTAGTTGGGAGATCCTTTGGCCCCTTCGCCAACCATCCTTGCATCAAGAATCAATATGATTCTCTTATGGTTGCTATTTCTATTAATCAAAGTATCATTCGTAGAACATTAATTGATAATGGATCTGGGCTTAATGTTTGTAGCATGGACATGCTTAAGGAAATTAAGGCTGATCTTACAACTATTCAACTTGATAATGTCCCTATTCATGGATTTGATAATATTGCAAAGAAAAATTTGGGCGTTATTACGCTACCTATTAAGGTTGGTCTATTTATTCTCAATACACCTATTCATGTTATGCCTGGACCTCTCAATTATAACCTTCTTTTAGGTAGACCTTGGTTACATTCTTTGTATGCAGTTCCTTCTACTCTTCATCGAAAGGTTAGGTTCATTTATAATAATTTGATGTATACGCTACATGTGGATGATGCACCAAATCCTTTCTTAAATGTGGAATATGCTAAAGTTTTCGAACCTCTCCAACCAAGTAAAAAACCTGAAAGGCCACCTAAGATTAAACAAACTGAAGCTCCATCATCTTGTTTGACTGAGGATGATTGGGGAATGTTGGAATTAATCCTTCTTTTATTGGAGAATATAAAGTTTCTGATTTGGAATTCATGAAACAACAAAGTAGGTTTGAAAAACAAGTTTTTACTCCTTCCCCACTTTCTACGGAATTAAAAAGTAACTTTGTTGTTGCCTCGATTAACGAAACAATTGAAACAATAAAACTTGATTGCTATGACATTGTGACATATGTGGCTCCTTTGACTCAATCTGATATAGATGATAGATATGGTTCTAGTTATCATCTGCTCAAGAAATCATGATTTAATGGGAAAGGATGTGGTAAATATGAACAAGGTATACAAGTACCTTTGGAAAATGAAATTTATGATTATACATATGGATTGGGGTTCAATCCTTACAAACAACCATCAAATTTTTGTCTCAATGTTAATTATATATGTGGTGGAAATTTGAAGTTGGTTAAACTGATCCTCCTTGACATGGATCAAAAACCTATCTTGGATG
Source organism: Thuja plicata (assembly GCA_018584345.1). NCBI lineage: Eukaryota > Viridiplantae > Streptophyta > Pinopsida > Cupressales > Cupressaceae > Thuja > Thuja plicata. The sequence goes on along the minus strand of MU227826.1, from coordinate 1,825,902 downwards.
ATTTTCTCAAAGATGAAACATTAGTGGAATTTTTAGGAGCTTATGAGGATCTACCTATGTTTCATCATAAAATAAGGAAACACTGCTATCTAAATACAAAAGCTCATTATAGAGAACATGATGAAGATGATATTTCTCCTTTACCAATGGATTCTCTGATACAAAGTAATTTGCTAATAACTAAGACTATTGAGTTTCAAGTGGATGCAAATGACTTTGAGTAGATGATGAAAATTGGGAAGTGTTTGAATCAAGATTAACATGATTAGTTGGTTTCCCTTTTACTTGAATTTAAGAATATTTTTTCTTGGACATATTCAGATATGCCAAGTATAGATCCTAAGATTGTTACTCACAATATTTTTCTCAAACCAAATGCTAAACCTATGAAGCAGAAAATCCGAAAGATGAATCCAGGAAATGCCTTAGTAGTTAAGGTCGAAATTGAAAAATTATTGGATGCTAGATTCATCCGCTATATTGATTACTCAAATTGGATTTCAAACATTGTGGTCTTTTCAAAAGGATAAAATATGATAAGAATGTGTACTGACTTCCAAGATTTGAATAAGGCATCCTTAAAAGATGATTTACCGTTACCTAATATTGATATGATTGTGGATTCAACAATGGGTCATGCTCTATTATCTTTCATGGATGGATTTTAGGGATATAATCAAATATTTATTCCTATTGAAGATCAACTTAAGACCACATTTATAACACCTTGGGGAAAATAATTTTGGGTCATGATGCCTTTCAGATTAAGAAATGCAAGAGAAACTTATCAGTGAGCCATGACTTTGATTTTTCATGATTACATTCATAAGATTCTTGAGGATTATATGGATGATATCTTGGTGGTGCAGGAGCACCCTAAGGTCTTTGAAAGATATTTTTGAGATTTTGGATTGTAGGTTGGTTTGGCCAACCATTAGTTAATAAGGACTATGTTATAAATTCCTAAATATGTCTAAGGTGTGACTGGTGTTAGTAGTGATTAGGGTTCGATAGTTGTTGAGTCAAGTTGCATCTAGGGGTCTATATCCTTAGAAGTCAACCAAAAGGTCAAAGGGTTGACCAAAAATACAAAATAGAGTGGCATTCAAGGTTTTAATTTTTTTAGGTGTTTTAGGATCTTTTGGTAAGTTTTAAAACCAAGTTGGGCCATTGGAGTTGATAAAATGTCATTTTGACAAAAGTTGTAAAAGTTGTCATGACAACATTTCCTAGTTTTTGGGAATTGGCTTTAATTGTGCCCAAATCCCAACATGAGGGTCCAGACATGTGGGAATATGATATATAAGGTGGAACAAACCCTAAAGTGACAGTTAGAAGTCATTTTGTATGGACAGAGTATTGAGAAGGAGGAATTAACACAGTATTTTGCAGACAGAGCCAACATCCAATACATTAATAGATTGAATGGATTGAATTAATGCATTGAGAGTGTTTAGTGTGTTATTTTCTTAGTCTTTGTGGAATTTATTTGATTGTTTATTCATATTGGTTATCATTTTGTAAATTCTTTAGGTTTTACTAGTTCACTGTCCAGTTTTGGACCAGTCATGTAGATAATGGCTTTTCTTGGGGTTCCTGTGGTCCAAAGTCTTATGACCACTTGCAATAAAGTAAAGCCTTGTATATATAATTTCCATATGGTGTGTGAAGTGTGTGTGTGTAGGGAAGGCATGAGAACATTTAGGCACTAGGCGAGTACTGGTTATTCTGGCTAGGGGAACTGAATAGTGCAGAGGCAATAAAGATTGCTTGGTGATTGGTATGTGCCAATTATTGGTAGAGGGGTGTAGGGGCATGTAGTATAGACATGTTGATGGAAAGAGAAGAGTCAAGGAGGTTTTTAGTGTAGTTTATGCAAGCCAAGAAATAAAACCAGTGCACATGCCCTAGAAACCCTCAATTTTAGGGGTTTGGTGAAAGTCTAGTGTACGGACAAGATGGAGAATTAAGACCTAGAAAATATTTAAGGCTGGGAAAAAACCACAAGGAATATGTGATTATTTCCTAGGGGTGTTAAGGGATTTTGAGAGTAAATCCACTTTTTTAGTGTTTAGGAGGGCTAATTAGGCCTAAAAGGCTACAAGGCCTTAAACACTAGGAATTTTGAACCTGACTGAAACTAGGGTAAAAGATACATAAGTTTGGACTTAGGGAAGTTGAAAGAGACCTAGGAGGGGTCAAGAATCCAATCCCAAAGAGGATAGGAAAAATAGGAAAAAGGATGACCAAAAAGGAGCCATGGAAGTGAAGGGTTAATGAGAAGGATCTAGTACAAAATTGAACTTGTTGGAGAGCTTCTAGTGATTTATATGATCGGATAGGAATGCTCTAGTTATGATGGTGAGAAAAACCCTAAGAAAAACCAAGAGAAGGTCTAGGAGAGAGAAATAAATCTCTATGAGTGGGAGCTCCCCATCAAATTGGTATCAGAGCCATTGAAAGGATTTGGATTTGATTGGTCTATGTCAGAGAGGAGTGAATCCATAGGTGAGAACATTGTTGGTTGTATTTCGTGTTTTGCCCTGTTCCTTGTCTTGTTCTCTGAAGTTTCAGGGTTTCATGCTAATTCCTTGACAAAATCCTGAGAAACCCTACAAAATCATAAACCCTAAGGCCTAATGTTGAACGATATATCTTAAAAAAAAACCTCAGCCATGTCTCATATTCCTTCATTGCCTTTTTCAAGTCACTTAAGGCATGTGCTATTTAACAAGTTAAGTCAGGTCGCTTGATCGCTGTACCAAGAATGAATATGCCAAATGATCTCCCGACTTTGATTTTGCCTTGTGTCGCTTAGTCTCG
>MU227826.1:1769171-1780277 GCA_018584345.1 Thuja plicata | reverse complement strand
TATATATATATATATATATATATATATATGAAATGATTAACTATTTTAATTCAACCAATGACATAGGCACCAAATAGAAGTTAATTTGTTTAAAAGGCAAATCATAGTCCTTTCTTAAATTTGAATTATGATCATTTTAATTAATGAAATCTAAGTATAAAAATATTATGGTTAAAGATACTTCTTTTATTTCTCAAAATCAACATGATGAGAGATTAATGAAGATATTATAACAACATGGTTACTGTAAAATTCACTTATTGAAACAAAATCTCATTTGCAAAATAAGTTACATAATGGTAGAATTTTTCTCATACAACAATAAAGTTTCCCAAAACTTCTTATCAGAATAACATAAAAAAATATGGATTACAAATCTTACTCAAGGTCTCAATACAACCCTTGCACAATGAAAAAAAAAACTTAAAACAACATAGGTTACAATGATATATTTTTCCAGTTGTTCTCATCTTCCACTTAAGAAAATTTTGCAAGATCATACATCCAGCAAAAACCTGAAACACAATAAGGTTGACCATGGTGGATCACCTCCCAACCTAGGCCTTTACAAGGCCACCCCCGAGCTTGGGGATCCAATCTGGAACAGGTCACAAACAGAAAACACCCAACAAACAGGAAATAAAATAGAGGACTCGAACACAAGAAAGCTTCCCAACATCAGGATGAACAAGAGGAAGTATCTCCAAGAGACATTTCAGAAACAGGGGTAGTGGTAGACCTCACTGAAGGAGAAAGCCAAGAATAAACATAGAATACACAAGCTTCACATGGACTTGAAAAGGACCATCTTTACAAGATGTTGTCCTGAATAACCTCCTTATACCTCCTAGATGCCCTCAAGCCCTTCTTATCTTCATAGGTATCATGTTACCCCAAGTTTATCCCTCATCACATGGGAGACTCTACACTTAACAAGAATCATTTCCATCTACCCTTCCAAGGCTACTTTGCCCTCCCAAGGGTGAGTGTACCTTGAAAACCCATTCGAAATCAATCACAAAGTAAAGACATTGAGAAACAAATAAAGAAATTTCCAACAGAAAATAAAAGCTTCAAAACACATAAGACTCCATTAATGGAGTCCTTAAGCTCAAGAACACATATAAAAACAAACAAAATTACTTTAAATAAATCCAACCTTTAATCCAAAGCTAAGGTGAGAAGAGGAATGGTGTTGAGCTATCCTTCCTAAGCTCCTTCTCCAAAAGCTCCTTCAAACTGAATTCTGTCTCTAAGGGTAGAGAGTGGGTGAACACTCAACTCATCATAAATCCTTCTCTAAATAGGCAGACCTCCAACAAGATCAAGGCTTAACCCAAAGGTGAGGTAACTCTAACCAACCCCAAACTAAACCACTACCTAACTCTCCAAGGGTGAAGTCAAATGAAACTTGGGTAGAAGAGAGAGTGAGGTTAACCAAAGTCACACTCCTGTTCCAAATTCGCTCAAGATTGAAAATGACACTTAAATGGAGCAATAAATGAGTTTAGGGGCTCATTAATGACAGAAAATGACTCCTAACCCATAGGGTGCCAAGTTGGGTGACTAAAACTGACCCCGATTACCCCCTAGGAGTCCAAAAGACCTTATAAAACTCACCCTGAAGTTAACCTACGGATTTCTAAGTCAAAAGACTTCTAAAAACTTCTAACCCTGGGGTAAGCTTGGGTACTACTCCTAGATTACCTTAGTTAACCCTTAACTAACCTTGGTTCCCCTTTACTAGTCATGTCAACAATTAAATTACAACAATTGCCAAATTTGGCACTTTAAATTAAAACAAATGACATGACTTATTCACATAAACATTTACTAATTTAATGACACACATGCAAACCACATTTACGAAATAAACACATAACAATGAGGTCCATGTCTCTATATATAGACAAGACCTTGGAAAGCACGGGTATTTACATAGGTTCCAGTACTGGGTCCCCGATATAGATCCATGGTCAACTTTTTCTGCACACACTCAGTGCACACATCAGTAGATCCAAAATGATATGATATGAAACATAACACGACATTAATTATATATATACATATAAATCATATTTGCATTAGAACTGAAATAACCTAGCATCGGTTTCCTAAACCAAATTCATCATATTACATTCATACATTTAAATCCATATAAGACATCAACATAAGCTGAAACTGAATCAGAACATAAAGCATCTCGAAAATACCCCGATTACAAAATCAGGTGTTGAACATATAACACAGGATTCCACCAATCCTCAAAGGTATAAAAGGTCTCTAATAATCAAAGTATGTCAAAGCATAAACTACTAAAAACATGAGAACAAAATAGTAAAACTATAACAGTCTAATGTAGGTCTCACAATTGTGTCTAGCTTGAACTTGAAACTAAAACATAGACATACAACACATTTGTTTTTAAATTATTGCTTTATGATTTATTCATTCTTTAGTTTATGTTTCAAGCTATGTGGTGAGATTTTTATTTATCTCTATTTGTTTTAGGAATTATGCCTGAGACAAGAGCAGCTAGATGTTGTGGTAGAGGTAGGTCTGGTTCCCATGGGGGAGGTAGGCAGGCTAGCTCTTCCACAAGTGTCAAAAAAGAGAGTCGTTAGTATCAGGATAGGGATGAGCAGAGGAGAGAGAATCAGTATGAGTCTGGGGGTTTGAATACTAGGAAGATACTTTAGGCTATCCTAGATCGCCTTCTTGATAGATCCTGGGTGGAGCAGGATGCATCCCACCACTCTTAGAGAGAGGAGAGGCATAGGGAGAGATCCAGGAGCCCTCATGGGAGGACAGTTACAGTAAACCCTGCAGTGGTGGTAGCCAACCACATGAGAAACCTGACAAGAGGAAAGGCTATTCCTTTCAATGAACAAGAATCTAGTTTAGAGGTAGAGACTTGGTTGATATCTTTGGATAGAGTATTTGTGATGCATCCCTTTAGTAATAATACTAAAGTGAGATACATCGTGATGAAGTTGACACATTTTGTAACTATTTGGTGGAAGATTGAGGAACAGAAACTTGGACTCCGTATGGACACTATTACTTGGGATCTCTTTCTCAAGAACTTTAGAGAGAGGTTCCTATCTGATTAGTGGAGGCAGCAGAGGGCCAACAAGTTTCATAATCTTAGACAGCTGACATTGACAGTAGAGCAGTACAAGTGTCATTTTTATGAGCTTAAGCAGTATGCTGGTTATAGCTAGGATTCTGCACTAATGGTACAACACTTTGTGTGAGGGCTTACTGCCTGCATTGTAGGGGATGTGAAGCTCTTTAATCCTACAGACCTGAGAGTTGTGGTTATTAAAGCCACTCTAGCGGAGGCTAACTTGGCATTAGGCCATGGAGGTCGGATGGGTGCTCCTACAGGTGGTGCATCCAGTTCTAGGGTTAGAGGGAATCAGTCTCAAGGAACTAGGAACCTCAAGGGATCCCCTAGTTCCCTTACAGGTAATCAGAACTCACAGTGGAAGGTGTCTCCTCCACATAGTCAGAGTGGTGGTTGTCTCTCTAGGGATTCTCAAGGTGGTCCACGCGCCAGGCGCAATCAGTTTAGTCAACCTGAAAGAGATGAAGTAGAGTATCAGTAGAGATGGTTTCTAGCAGTCTAGTGTGTCCTCCAATGGGAGAGGCAATTTCAGAGGCATCAGATGTTTCACCTGTGGTCAGTTTGGCCAAATTGCGATGAATTGTCCATAGTATGCTTCTCAATTTTCTGAACAGAGTCCTGCAACTTTCAAACCTACAGCTGGGAATGTTGGTAGATCTCATGGAGTATATGCAGTCTTGGATTATCATCCTCTATTGTATCATCCTACTATGATTGAGTCTGCGGGTAGAGGACCTGCAGTTCGATTTCATTTTCCTATAGCTAGGAATGACCCTCAGAGTTTGAACCAGAGAGCAGGGAAAGGTCCTATGGGATCTGCACGCTGATTCTTATGTGACTCATTAGGATGCTTCATGTTTATGGGAGTTATATCCCTATTTGTTTCAGGCTTCCAGGAGTAAGCCTAATTCTAGGGGGTGGATGTAATACCCACCTATATTTTGCTTTCATTTTATGATGTCGTACTCTTTTAGGCAGTGGTTCAGTTTATTGGCCAAATTCTTTTAGGCCACATTTCATGTGAGAGTTATTTTTATTTTAGTTGATGGTGATTATTGATTATGATTTTATGGATATTATCATGGTGTGATGATTTATGTTTTGATTATGATGTACTTACCCCATACTTGCATGTGTATGGTTATCATGTTTATTGTAGCTGGTTGCATGTTGTTGTGGTAGAGGACAGAGACATAGTTACTTGCCTCGGCGAGATTCACACGTTCGACCAATCTCTATCATTGTTTGTGATGTTATATTATGTATGTACATGCATGTTCTTTTGATGACAAGATTGCAGGTACAGGGCATCGTCTTCCCTGAATTGGCAGGAGTGAGCGTGCTCATAAATATTCATCTCAATGGTAAAGAGGGGAGGTAAGATACAGATCTGAAACCCTAACCTAAGCCTAATCATCCTAATGTTGGATGGGTTTCAGTATGACTACCCTATCTGGATTTTTCTAGTTGACAGAAATTTGAATACCCTTTCCCATGAGTATGTGTGTGTTGCATGTGATTGCTTTCAGGTGATTTATTGGGTTTTGAGTGTTTTCCTATGTTTAATGATTTAATGGATTATAGTTGAATTAATTATTTAATTATATCCTATGGCTATTTGAAATAATTAATTAAATTAAAATATTTGAATATTTTGATTTAATTAAGTATTTAATTGAAAACTATAGTAAATGTGCTTATATGATTAATTAAATAATTAAATATTTGGTTACATGTAATATTGTGACATAAATATTTAATCTATTTAATTTAATATTTTATTAATTACATGTGTATGAATGTGTTGAAAAAGTATTTTGAAATTTAAATATCTCAACTTGGAATTAGGAGTCAAAGTTGAGTTGTGGCAATAAAGAATATTTTAATTATTTAATTTGGATTTACTTCCAATTTTAAGTGGAGTTATTTTAGGAATTAAATGGGGAGTTTTCATGAGGGGTTGCACAAAAAGGGGAAGTTGATTCTCTTTAGGGGAATTCCCCTCTCATTTCCCTCATAACAGGTTTTTGGATTTGGAGAGCTCTTGGTGATTTTTACAGGATTGTGAATTGTTGTGGTTGCTTGTTGCTTTGGAAGTTTTCGAGTTGTTCTTGCTTGTGTGTGTGCTCGGATCTTCATGGTTTCCAGATCTGTGGTTGAATTGTGCTTGAAGGGTTTTAGATTTGCTTCCATATTCAAAGACACATTCCTCCGTTTCTAGCATTGGAATCAAGGTAGGTTTCATTTTCTATGTATGGTTTCAATTTTGTAAATCTAGGGTTTCCTATGTTGAGTGGATGCATGCTCGTTATTTTTGCATTTAAAGGGCTTATTATTGATTATATATTTTTGGGTATTTATTAAAACCCTAGACCTATCATTTTCATATTTTTTATATTTCTTAGCATAGTACCGTTATGCTGTCAAAATTCCATGAATAGATTCCCTCTAGATCTCTTAGAAATTAAAAATTTAATCCTTGCTATAGTTTAAACTATAGAGGAAAATAAAATATGTAGTTTCTATTTATTTGCATTGAAAAAAATTAAATTGAAAAAAATAGGTACTCCCTGGAAAAGTACAGACTGGTGAAAAAAAAAATTAAATAAAATACCCAGAAGTTAAAAAAATAACAAAAGACAAAAATACCCTTACCTTATTGACTATTTCCATTTTCAGAATTATTTTCTAAAAAAAAAAAAAATCCCTTTTTGGGATCTGACGGAATTTATTTAAAACTAATTTAATTAAACAAAAAAAAAAGGGATTTTGGGCTCTTAAAACAAAATTTAAAAATATATATATATATATATATAAAAGGAAGCGGTGGTGGGACCCCATCCCCACCAACCCCCTTGCCTCACCTTAGCGCGGATTAAGTTGTAATTGTTATACTCAATCAGATGGAATCTTTTCTTATATTGTTAGTTGTGTATTGTTTTAAGTAATTCAACGTCATGGAACCCTTGAGTCATGTAATCTATGTGAGTGTAGGACATGTGTATAAATGGTAATTGCTTCTGCATGAATGTATGTCTCTTTATATTAACTTTAAAAAAAATTATTCAGCACACATAGTATCATGTTCTAGTTTAATCTCTCTTGGGTTCCCTGGCAGGGCGTTACAATGTCTATGATGCACTTACTTTTTATTTATTCAATGGATGCAATGTCTTAGAGTATGACATAGATAGATGGATGCAAATGATAAATATGCAACTATTTCTATATGATTTTGATTTTAATTTTATGTATGGTTTATGCAATGCAATGATATGGATGCAATACTCAGTGCAAAGATAAAATGAATGCAACTATGTTTTTGAATTTTGATGTATGCCACTTAGTTTATGAAATGCAATTCTAAAATGAAGGATAAATGAATAATGATTAATGTACTCTTTTCTTTTGTTTTCACTCAAGATATGTATAAATAATGATTAATGATTAATGCAAAAGATAATCTCACATAATGGATTTGAAACCCTTGAAATTTGATTTAACCCCCATAAATGATGAACCCCCTTGTTCTTGGAAAATTTTACTCCAAATAATGCAATTAATCTAACATGAATATGCAATGCAATGCAACTAAAGGTCACTAGCTTTTTGCAAAAGAACTGCAAAAGAGATATATTTTCATCATTGAGCATTGTGGAACTAGGAGTTGATACAATCCTTACTGGTGCCACTGCGACCATAAGAATATGAATATGACTTTCATCTTATTTGGTAGCCTCTCTTAGGTAACTAGTACAACCATCACTAGTTGAATGACCAACTATGAGAGTATGAATACTAGTTTCAACAGATTCAATGTTGTAAGAGGGTTTTGGTATTAAGATATAGAAGATCTAAATAGCCAAGGTATCCTTTTGCATAAACAAACAAAGGTTAATCCTCCTTCTTATATGAATGTCCTCGATTGTTCTTTGATGACCATTTCCTTAGATGAATTCACACAAGTTAAATAATCTCCCTCAAAATAGTCACACAAAAGTCAAGAAAACATCATGTCTCCATCATCGCCAACCTAGTCGAAGCATCATTGATTAGCTAAAAATACATGACTCAAAAAAGATCAATGAAAAACTCATCAAAAATTTCAAGTGTATCGCAATGTATCAAGATTTTCAAAAACAATTCCAAACATTCTGATCATTTAATCATTTAGGATGTTGTCAATTTTTAATCCTGATAAAATAAGTCATTGAAACTCAAGGATCAGGTTGTAGGATCAAACTATTTAGGGTTGAAAAATGATATGCATCAAAGGTTCCAAATATCTCTCCTCTGAATCTAAAAATTAGCTTCCATCGTGTGACCAAGATTGTGCCCTTATGAATCTGTTTAGTACCAAAAATCCATGATGTTTGCCCCCAAGTGATAAATGTGATCAACGTGAAACTTAGGGCACTATGAGACCTAGAATGCAATAATGCAGTTGAAAGATTTTATTATGACTTATGCACAAATGATGGATGCAATGAGGATATGGACAAATGAGATGGTGAAAGGCAATGTGTACAAATGCAACTAGAAAAGACCTAAGGGACAAAAGGCACCTGTTTCCAGGTTTCCACCTTTTGGGATTATTGCTCTTTTTCTCTTTTTTGCTTTTGTTTGCTACCAAGGCACCTATTGCTAGGTTTTTGTTAGTAATAACTGAGATGGGGGGGTGAATCAATGGCTTCAAAAACTTTTCTTTATTCTAACCACCAATCAAATAAGCCTCAGATTATTATGTCGCTTACAAGATGCATGCCATGAAATACTTACAATAATTAATTGTCTGTCTGTTTTCCTTTTCTGACCTTATTCTCCTTGATTACTGATAAGTAGTAAAACTTATCTATCGATACTCAGTAAATATGCAGAGTATACCGATAAATCTAGAAATGCATATGTGAAATGTAAAATAATAAAGTAATAAACCATACACACATAACACAAGGATTTTAACATGGAAAATCTGTTAAGGGAAAAACCACTAGGACCGGTACCCCAAATTTTTACTCTTCTGAAGTGAGCCATGTTAGGAGCCAACCCTGTTAAAGGTTACAAACACACTGTTAGGTGTGACCTTGTTTGAGGATTTTATACATAGAGGTTGTCACTTATTATCGGAAAACTTAGTTTTCTACCATCCTTGAATTAGCCTCCTTCTTAGACTATCAATAGGCTTTAGGAAAATCTAGTGCTACTTTCATGAATCAACCTTTTTGGCACTCCTTGGGATGTACCTTAATATATAGAAGACTGTTAAGTCCTACTCTGTTAAGAGACTTGATCCTTCAATGGTTAAAATAAAACACAATGACCTATTTCTAATGCAACTTGAATTGTAGATTTTCAAATCTATTTAAGAACATTACCTCTCTGATCAATGTATCAATTCAATTCTTTGTGCTCCACACTTCCTTCTCTGTGATGTTGTGCTTCACTATTTGTCAGTGTGTGCAGAATTCTTTAGCTCTCCTTCAGCTTGATTGATCAAGATTGTATGAAGTTATCCTTCATCAGTTTCTCTTCAACATCCTCTTTTTATTCACTCCCCCTTTTTGTGATGATACAGAAATGAATTAAGCTTGTCTCTTATATAGACATGATATTCACCATTTCTTGATTCTTGATTCTTGATTTTTGATTCTTGATTCTTGGCATGAAAAATAATTAATCCAATCTGATTTAAAGCATAACTCCTGATTTATCTTGTAGTTATCTTTATGCCAACTGTACAAATCTTCTTTAAATCAATCACTTAACTATGGTCGAATAAAATAATGAAAACAACTAGTTAAGTCTATCTTTAGCTCTTTCCAGCTAGATTTTTTGTCATTTTCTAAACTCTCTATTCTATCAGTCACTCTGCAGTTAGTCATCGGTGAAAACTACCAGTTCCATTGGTGTGACTCCAGTCAGCTTCAGGATCTCCGTCTGTTGGGCATCATTGGATTTTACTCATTGGGAAACTTTGTTCTCAGCTCGTCAGGTATCCTTTGATTTTGCTTCGTTGGGCAATACTATCTTCTGCTCTTCGGGTATCACTGTGATTTTGGTTTTTTGCCTTTACCAATGGTGTGCACTCCGTCGATATCATCTGTCACTTAGTGAATACTTGACTTTTATGCATTGTTGAAAGCATAATCTTTGTTCCATTGATTCTCTGAAGTCTTTGGCATTATATGCATGACCGTACAGATGATATCAAGTTGACATCAATGACAATACAAACTATTAACTGATTGAATGTCTTACATTATCTTCAACTTAACATTAGCAAACATTTAATCAGTTACATGTCATCAATCTCTCCCTTTGGCATTAATGGAAACATACAATATTATCACACTATACTATTTCTAATACAAGTGTTGAGATTCATCAAACTACCAAACAGTTTGTTTTGATAACTGATAAAAATGTCTGACTATCGGTAAGCTTTGTTTTAGCTTAGATTTGATTCTTTTAGTTCTCTCTGTGTTTCTTGTTCTGATGTGTTGTGTCCTTTCCATATGTCAATCTCTCTTTTGACTGTTCTTTTTCTTTGATGTCTCTGTCTCTTGTCAGAAACTCTCCCTTTGGATATAATCTCTCCCTGTTGGAGTAATCTGATAATGGATAATCTTTCTTCTTTTTCTATAGACTGTGATAATATGGGTACTTTCTCTCCCTTTGACAATAATTCCAAACAAATATCTTACAGATATCAGACATTAATGTCAAATAATCATTTTCTTCCATCCATAATATATTCCTTAAATTTCTCTTATCCATCAGCAATACAACAATATGCTCTGGTGCTCGCTTCTGATATATATCTTTCTGTATACAGATGTAGCTTTGAAGTTCATCCTTTTTTCTTGCATCAACATGAATGATATTCTGATAATATATAGGCTGATGTAGCCTTCAGTCTTTTACAGACTGGTAGACAAGGGTTTGACCCCTATTCATTTTCTCAGGTACTCAAATGTATCCTTGGGAAGTGGCTTGGTGAAGACATCAGCTAATTGTTCTTTTGATTGCACATACTAAAGTATCACCTCTTTTTCTTAAACTTTCTCTCTTAAGTAATGATACTTGATGGCAATGTGTTTAGTCTTTGCAAGCATGACTGGATTCTTAGAAATGTTTATTGCACTAGTGTTATCACAATAGATAGTTACAAGTTCTAAGATCTTCATATGCATACCTTCCAGCAACTGTTTGATCCACGCAATATTTGAGTAGTTTGCAGCAGCAACAACATATTATGCTTCTACATTAGATTGAGAGATGCATCCTTGCTTTTTTCTAATCCATGTGACAAGTCTGTCACCCATAAAGAATGGTCCTCCAATTGTGCTCTTTAGGTCATCAAGATTTCCAGCCCAATCAGTGTCGGTAAACACTTTTAGATCAAATTTGCCTTCTCTTTTATACCATAAGCCAAATTCCTCATTATTCTTTAGATATCTTAGGATTCTCTTCACAGCAGTCATATGTGATTCCCTGGAGTTAGTAGAAAATCTAGCAACAATTTCTACTGCATGTGAAATATCTAGTCTAGTGTGTAATACATACATGAGTTTTCTAATCATTGATCTGTACAAACTCTGATTTACCTCTATTGTCTTGTCTTCCTTTGTTAACTTACATCCAGTAGCCATTGGTGTTCCAACTGGTTAGGAATCTTCCATCTTGAATATTTTCAGGACCTCTTTGATGTATTTGGACTGTGTAATGAAAATACCTTCACTTTGTTGAATGATCTATAGACCAAGAAAGAACTTGATCTCTCCAAACATAGACATCTCAAATTTTTTTCTCATATTGTCAGCAAATGATTTGTATAGCATATAATTTACTCCAAATATGATGTCATCAACAAATATTTCAGCAATCAAAGTGTTAGCATCAATATCTTCTTTCAAATAAAGATTATTGTTTTCACTAGTCCTTATGAATCCAATACTTATTAGATAGGAATGAAG
>MU227826.1:1746685-1766522 GCA_018584345.1 Thuja plicata | reverse complement strand
TTGAATAGCAGAAACTCTAATAGCATATACATGCAATAAGGTTCTTAAGATTTTACTTACCATTGTCTCCTCTTCAAGTGTACCTCCAACACCTCATATAGCATTGACTACTTCTTTTATTCTTGTGATGTAGTGTGTGATGTTTTCTCCTTCTTTCATTTTGAGATTATCAAATTTTCCTCTAAGGCTTTCTGCCTTGGCTCTTAGAACATTTGTATCACCTCCATGTACAAGTTTCAGTTTGTCCCACATTTTCTTTGCAGTTTTGCAATCCTTGACATCTTCAAATTCAGCATCGAATAGTGAGGAAGAAAGATCTATAATCATGCAGTTATGCTCATGCTTCTCTCTCAATTGATATACTGTCAAAGCTCCTGTAGGCAACACATATTCAGTATCTATGTATTGAGTAGCATCATTACTAATACCTAATAAGTAAAGTCTTATCCTGCTCTTCCATGAAGCAAAGTTGTCTTTGTTCAACTTAAGCATATCTCATCTGTTCATCTTGTGATCCTGACTTAGGTCTTGAAACCTTCCTTCTAAGCACACAAGCTCTGATATCAATTGTTAGCAATAACTAAGAGGAGGGGTGAATCAGTGGCTTCAAAAACTTTTCTTTATTCTAACCACCAATAAAATAAGCCTCAGATTATCATGTCACTTACAAGATGCATGCCATGAAATACTTATAATAATTAACTATCTGTCTATTTTCCTTTTCTGACCTTGTTCTCCTTGATTATCGATAAGCAATAAAACTTATTTACCGATACTCAGTAAATATGAAGAGTATACCGATAAATCCAGAAATGCATATGTGAAATGTAAAATAGTAAAGTAATAAACCATACACACATAACACAAGGATTTTAACATGGAAACCTTGTTAAGAAAAAAAACACTAGGACCGGTACCCCAAATTTTCACTCTTCTAAAGTGAGCCCTGTTAGGAGCCAACCCTGTTAAAGGTTACAAACACACTGTTAGGTGTGACCTTTTTGAGGATTTAATACATAGGGGTTGTCAATTAGTATTGGGAAACTTAGTTTGCTACCATCCTTGAATCAGCCTCCTTCTTAGACTGTCAAATAGGCTTTAGGAAAATCTAGTGCTACTTTCCTGAATCAACCTTTTTGGCACTCCTTGGGATGTACCTCAATATATAGAAGATTGTTAAGTCTTGCTTTGTTAAGAGACTTGATGCTTCAATGGTTAAACTAAAATACAATGACCTATTTCTAATGCAACTTGAATTGCAGATTTACAGATCTATTTAAGTACATTACTTCTCTGATCAATGTATCAATTCAATTCTTTGTGCTCCACACTTTCTTCATTGTGATGTTGTGCTTCACTGTTCATCAGTGTGTACAGAATTCTTTAGCTCTCTTTCATCTTGATTGATCAGGACTGTATGAATTTATCCTTCATCAGTTTCTCTTCAGCATCCTCTTTCTATTCACTCCCCCTTTCTATGATGATACAGAAATGAATTAAGCTTGTCTCTTATATAGACATGATATTCACCGTTTCTTGATTCTTGATTCTTGATTTTTGGCGCGAAAAATAATCTAGCCAATCTAATTTAAAGCATAACTCCTGATTTATCTTGTAGTTATCTTTATGCCAACTGTACAAATCTTTGTTAAATCAATCACTTAACTCTAGTTGAATAAAACAATGAAAACAACCAGTTAAGTCTATCTTTAGCTCTTGCTAGCTAGATATTGTCATTTTCTGAACTCTCTATTATGTCGGTCAACTCTGCAGTTAGTCATCGGTGACAACAGCCAGTTCTGTCGGTGTGAATCCAATCAGCTTTGGGATCTCCATCCATCATGCATCATTGGATTTTACTTGTCGGGAAACTTTGTTCTTAGCTCGTCAGGTATCCTGTGATTTTACTTTGTCAGGAAATACTATCTTCTTCTCGTCAGCTATCACTGTGACTTTGGTTCTTTTCCTTTACCGATGGTGTGTACTCTATCAGTGTCATCTGTCACTTAGTGAATACTTAACTTTTATGCATTTCTAAAAGCATAATCTTTGTTCCATTGATTCTCTGAAGTCTTTGGCATTATATACATGATCGTACAGATGATATCAAGTTGACATCAATGACAATACAAACCATTAACTGATTTAATGTCTTGCATTATCTTCAACTTAACATTATCAAATATTTAATCAGTTACATGTCATCAGTTTTCACCAAGGCACTTTTCTCTTTTTCAATTTTTTTTTTTTTTTCTTTCTTTTTTTGATTTTTTTATCATCAAGGTGCCTATTCGCTAGGTTTTCACCAAGACAACAATTTTTTGATTTTTCAATGTTTTTGATTTCTTCATTCTCAATTTTCTCCTTTTTCTGATTTTTCCTCTTTTCCAATGTTTTTAGCTTTTTGATCTTTCTGATTTTTTTTTAATTTTGATCTTTTCTCCTTTTTTTGGCTTTTTACTTTTTCTCATGTACAAAGTTGATGTTAACTCATCTAATACTCTTTCCTCTGATACTCTTTCGTCTAATTAGGTGTGGAATCTTTTAAGATGAATGCTATTGATAGGCTCTTGTAATTCATCACCATCATAATCAGCCAATTTGTAAGTCCCCATTCCAAAAGAAGAAACAATGACAAAAGGGCCAAGCCAATTTGCTTCCCACTTTCCTTTCTTTACCCTATCAACCTGATTTTTAGGATTCTCTCTCAATACTAAACGTCCCACTTGAAAATTTCATGGTTTAATATGCTTGTTATAATTCTGTGAGATTCAATTCTGATACACTTTCAAATGATCATAGGCTTGTGTTTGATGTTCCTCCAACAATTCCAATTGTTGAAGTCGGGCGACCCTATAATCCTCATCTATAATTGATCCATGCAGTGACACTCTTAAGGATGGTATTTCAACTTCTAAGGGTAGAACAACTTTGGCCCCATAAACCAATGAAAAATGTTTAGCTCCTGTCAAGGTGTGAATACTAGTTCGATAAGCCCATAATGCTAGATTGATTTGAAGGTGCCAATCTCTACCTGACTTACCAACCGATCTTTTGAGGATTTTGAGAATATTCTTGTTGGTAGCTTCTGCTTTTCCATTACCTTGGGGATAGTAAATGGATGAATAATGATGGGTAATATGGAATGTGTCACAAAGTTCATCTACATCCTTGTTCTTAAACTATTTTCAATTATTTATGATGATGGCATGAGGAATGTCATATTGGCAAATGATATGATTAAGGATAAACATGGAAATTTGTTTCCTCATTGTAGTTGTTGAAGGGACATCCTCAACCCATTTAGTAAAATACTCTGTTGTGGTGAGAATGTACTTATGTCTGTTGGAAGAAGGTGGATAAATCAGGCCGATCAAATCAAAAACCCATTGGTAAAATGGCCATGGTGTGACAAATGGGTGTAATTCTTGCGCTGGTGCATGGATCATGTCTCCATGGTATTGACATTTTGCACAAACCTTGATGAATTGACAAGCATCTCTTTCTAAGTTTTTCCAAAGTACCCCATCCATAGGATTTTCTTATCTAAGTTTAACCCACTCAAATGTGACCCACAAATCCCTTTGTGGACATCCTTTAAAGCTAATTTTGATTCATCTTCCTCTAGACATCTAAGGAGTGTTCCGTCAAGACCCTTGTGATACAATGTGTCAAAAAGAATGGTGTAAAGAGCCACTTGTCTTATGAAATTTGGCCTATAGGTAAGGTTTGGTCTTTTAGGTAGGAATAAATGGGTCCATATGATGGTGAGTCATGTCCATTTAGAAGGGAGATAATTTGGGAATCAGGTAGCTCAAATGCTGGTTTAACCAATTCTTCCACCAAGAACTCATACCTCACGTTTTGATCGGGCATTTGAAGCAAAGATGCCAAGGTAGCCACTAAATCTACTTCTCTATTCTTTTCACGTGGAATTTGTTCAAAATTAATCAAAGAAAAGCAGTTTTTCCAATCATCCACCAATTTTTTGTAAGGCATCAATTTTTCATCCTTGGTATTATATTCATTATTGACTTAATTGATGACTAATTGAGAGTATCCATAAACTTGTAATTCTGTGACATTCCATTCCAAGACCATCTTGATACCTGTGACCAAAGCTTCATACTCTGCAATGTTGTTTTTGCAAGGAAACAATAACTTGTAAGAGTTTGGGATCGTGTAACCTTGAGGTGTGATCAAAAAAATGCCTACCCCAATACCATTTTGGGTGTAAGATCCATCAAAGTATAAGGTCCATGTCTTGGCTTCCACATGAACAATCTTGGAATCAGGAAACTCCACTTGAATTGGATGTGTAGATTCTAAAGGATATTCATCCAATTTATTTGCAATAACTTGACCTTTAAGTGCTTTCCTATCCACATACTCAATGTCGAACTCACTAAGCACCATTACCCATTTTGCAATCCTTCCAGTGAGAGCTATTTTACTAAGTAGATATTTCAATGGATCAATTTTGGCTATTAGCTTCACCTTATGCATCAACATATAATGTCTTAACTTTTGAGAGGCAAATACCATTTCTAGGCAAGCCCTTTCTATGAAAATATACTTTAATTCATATTTTATCAAGGTTCTACTCAAGTAGTAGATAGCTCTTTCTTTTCCTTTATTATCCTCTTGTGCCAATAAGACCCCTAAAGATTTCTTTGTTGTTGATATATAGAGTAATAAAGGTTTTCCTTGAATAGGTGGCATCAAGATGGGTGGATTCATCAAGTATGTTTTTAACAATGTAAAAGCTTTATCACACTCCTCATCCCATGTGAAGATGGTGTCTTTATATAGCAACCTTGTGAATGAATGGCATTTTTTTGCCAATTGAGAAATGAACCTCCTTACAGATTGAAGTCTTCCTTGAAATGACCTCATTTGACTAATATTCTTTGGAATGTCCATGTCCATTATTGCTTGTACTTTTTGAGGATCTACTTCAATGCCTTTTGTAGAAACAATGTACCCTAGGAGTTTTTCGGATTGTACCCCAAAAGCACACTTCTTTAGGTTGAGTCTCACTTTGAATTGTTTTAGTCTTGTGAAGATATTTTCAAGTATGAGTAAATGATCTTTTCTTTCATATGACTTAGCTATAATATCATCCACATAATCTTCTAGGAAGGTGTGCATCATATCATGGAAAATGGTAGTCATTGCTCTTTGATAAGTTGCTACGGCATTTTTGAGACCGAAGGGCATCACATTCCAACAAAAATTACCACATAGACATGTAAAGGTTGTCTTCTCTTGATCTTTAGGTGCAAAGAAAATTTGATTATACCCACTAAATCCATCCATAAGTGAAAACATAGAATGACCGACAGTTAGATCCACAATAGCATCAATGCTAGGTAATGGAAAGTCATCTTTTGGGCAAGAAAGTTTTAGATCTCTGAAATCCATGCAAACTCTTATGGATTTATCATGTTTGGTAACCGATACAATGTTGGAGATCCATTTTTCATATGCAATTACTCTAATGAACCCCACCTTGAGTAACTTTTCCAATTCTACTTTTACTAAAAGGGCTATATGTGGATGCATTTTTCTCAATTTTTGCTTGACGGGATTAACAGCGGGTTTCACATTCAAATGATGCATTATGAAACTTGGATCCAATCTAGGCATGTCGGCATATCACCATGAAAAGTTGATTTTATTTTCTTGAAATAATTTGATGAACTCTTTCCTCTCCAAGGGACTCAAAGATACTACCGAGTGAATAAATTTGGGATCCTCTTCAGTACCAATGTTAACTTTTTATGTGGGCTCAATGAGTATAGGTGATATTTCATCTTTATGTGTCGATAAGGTTTCCAACCTCTCTTCCTTAGGTGCCACAGTTGGGTTTTCACCTTTGGAAAAGTCCTTTATTTTTACTTTTTTTGGGTCTAGCACTGCCACATGGTGGTTATCACTGCTAGACCTTCTCATTTTTTTGTATTTTTTCTTTTTATTTTGTGGATTGAGAGGTTGGAAATCTACCCCTATCATCATATCCAGAGTGAATTCATTGATAGAATAATTTGGTTCAAATGAATTTAGGTATAAGTCCATTTCATTGTCATTTAGAAAGTATAGTAAATCATTTGGCTCGAAAAGATCCCTATCAATAAGTTTGAGGTGCATTAAGGACAAGAATTCATTGGATGAATTATCACTTGAAGGATTTAGGGACAAGACTTCATTGGATGCCTCATAAATTGTATCATTAAGTTCTATGACATGTGCCTCTTCAAGATGGTCCATGGAAGTAGGATCAAAATCCTCTTCACTAGAGTCCTTTAAGATTTCCATGGGAAAGAAATCATGTGGATTAAACACAAGGTTAGACTCTCCCACCCATGAAGGTACCCAAGGTTCACCTACCCATTGATTGTAAGAATGTGCTTGTTCTACATTGGATTTTTGAGGTTCACTTGATGTTTGATTAGAAGTCAGACCTTGAGTCACGTGTTCTTGATTCTCAACTTTTGGAGGAGTTGCATAAGTGTGAATAACATCAACCTCTATGTCATGACATGATTCTTTGGAAAAGGAATCCCACTCATAATCCCTAGAATCATCTTTTCTTTCGGAACCTACCATGTGTATATGGTCACAAAAATCATGCATGGGACTTGAACTTTCTCCTTTACGTTGAAAACCTATGTCATCTTTCTCTTATTTTTCTCTCCAAGCTGGTTGAATAGGCTCTAATAATCCTCTATTATGAACTCCTAAGGGTCCTCTTCCCTTATATACTATTTTCTTCATGATATAAAATCCCTTACCATATTGATCATTTTGGATGTTGATATGTTGCACCCTTTCAGTGGGGTTATTTGAATTATCCTCCTCTTGATAAAGCCATTGCAATACGTCATTATCTTTTTTTTCCATTTCTTGTTTGTCACATTCTCTCACAAAATGAGAATTATAATTGTGAGGTTGATGAGTTTTGGATGGCTTCCCATGTGTCCTTGGGGATGTAGGTAAATAAAAGAGGGAAATAGAATACTCCCCTACCCCTTTTGAGTGAATTTTGAATTGTTTCTCAAATTGGTTCATCATGTCACTCATTTTTTGATATTGATCTCTCTTGGCTTGCTCTCTCTCTTCCTTAGAAGGTTTTGAAACTTCCGTCCTTGGGGTAGAAACCTTAACTGAATTATCATGGGAATTTTGACCCTCATAACTCATCTTTTCTTTTCCCTTAGTTGATCTAGTTGAGTTACCTTGATGGGGTTTGGAAATTGATGTATTATTTTATGTTGACTTTCAACTTTCCTCTTTATCTTTGTCCATGGTAATATCAGGGATGACTCCTTCCCTATTATGAGGTATAAATAGTTCATGACTTGGCTTCAATGCATTGCAATATTGGAATGGATTTGAATCTCCTCCAATTGTGATTTCTTCCCCCATGTGTGGAAATTTTATACATTGGTGTTAGGTAGAAGGTACCACTTGCATTTCATGTATCCATTACCTTCCCAATAAGATATTATAAGTTAATTTCATATCAAGGACATGAAATATGGTATTGTTTTTGATAGGTCCCACTTGAATTGGTAGAATAATCATACCCTTTGAAGATATTTCCTCCTCATCATAAGCCTTAATGGTGATTTTATTTTTAGGGTCAATGGATGACTTGGTTAATCCTAATGACTTGACAAGGTTTAAAGTGCAAATATTAAGACCAGCTCCCCCATCTATGAGAACTCTCTTGACCCTATACCTTTGGATTAACACTTCTATATGCAAGGGTAATTTTTCAAGATGTGTTATAGACATATCATCTTGCTCTCAAAATGACAGACAATGAGGAGCTATGACATGTCCTACCATGTCTGAAATTTATCTTCCTCCAAATTTATAGGAATAGTGGTCTCGACTAAGGATTTTTCCAAGATCTCCTTATGATTAGGAGAAATCTTCAACAATTCCAAAATTGATATTTGTGCCAGAGTCTTTTGTAATTGATCCACAAAACTATAAGGCTTTGTTGTAGGTGGTGTTTGTTTAGCCAAAATAATTGGTGTTATGGGACCAATAGTTATAGGAGCACCCCCTTGTAGGGTAACCCTTGAGGCTTTCCTCCTTGTGATTGCATTAGAGGTTTCCACCTGAGGTTGGTCTTTTATCACCACAACATTGATAGTACTTTCATGTCCGGATAGAGCATTGATAGTATTATCATAGGTATGTGCAAAGTTAACATTATTATTGGCTCTCGCATTGTTCCCATTGTTTCCTCCATTGTTTGAGTTGGAAGATTCTCCTTTTTCATGTTTATAAAAAGGAGTCTTAAAGGCCACGTGATCTTCATTATTTTGAGGGCCTTCTACCTTTATCACACCATTGTCAATGAGATCTTGTACCACATGTTTGAGACACATGCAATCATTTGTTTTATGTCCCCAATTTCTATGGTACTCACAATGGTTATTCTCACTCCACCAATTTGGCTTGATTTGAGGTTCATATGATCGAGCCCTTGGTAGGTCAATAATTTTATTTGCAATAAGTGTTCTTAATTCATTTTCCAATGGCTCACCCAAATTATTGAATGTCCTTTTGGGTGTAGGTGCAAATAAAGGTTTAGGATTGTAAGCCCCTTGATTATTCCCAAAGTGGTTATTAGTGTTGTTGTTGTTAAAGGGCATTTTGGGTGCTTGATTTAAATTATTGGCTTGAACTGAACTTTTGGTGAGATTAAAAGGGGGGGCCTTTAAATTATTTTCCTCTACCACTCCATTGTTTACCACTCGTCTATTGTTTTTATTTCTCATCCAAAACTGGTTGTTGTTAGGGGGATTGCGATTTTGATTGGTATTGAAAGTATTGTTGTTGTTGTTATTCTTTTTATCTTTGTAAAGTTTGATTTCTCCACTTTTGACCAATACCTCTTCCATTGTAACCCCATTCTCAATTAGGTCTTGAAATGACCTAGGACATTGTAGCCTTAACCGATAGTTCATTTCACGATTCAAGCTATTTACAAAGATATCCATCTTTTCCTTTTCGGGTACACTTCGAGGGTATCTAGAAAATACCACTCTCCATCATTGTAGGAAAAGTAGGAATCCCTCTCCTTCTCTTTGCTTGGTGTTACATAAATTAAGAATTGTAATCACATGTTTTATAATATAAGAATAATGAGCTACAAACTTGGAGGCCAATTCTTCAAAGGTTTGGATGCCAGAGGGAAACTTCAAAAACCACTCCATTGCCATGCCTCCCAAACTTCTAGGAAATAGCCTCATTAGGTAAGTCATGTCATGCATGATCTCTAGGCTCAATGTGCAAAATTCCCTAAAGTAATCTTGAGGATAAGTTGTTCCTTCATACTTGTCATATTTAGGAAAGATAGCATTACTTGGGAATGGAACCATAATTAATGACTTATCAAACGGAAAAGGACACAAAGCTTTGATAGAAAAGGATTTAGGAACCCCACTTTGTTTCATCATGTCCAATTGCATTTGGAAGAGTTGAAATTGATTGTTCATGATATCAATAGGGTTAGTTTCAGCTTCCATTTGTTTAAGTTTGTTGACATCATAGTCATGGGGAATTTGGAGACCCATTTGTGCTAGGTCTAGAAAGTATTTTTCTTTGTCCTTTCCCAACACTTTTTCCATAAGCTTCATGAAGAAGGGACTTTGCATTGATTAATTAACCTTTTCATCAGTTGCTTCTTCATCATTAGGGTCAATGTTTCCCTCATTGTTATTATTATTTAACCCTTGGTTGTTAGGGTCAATGTTTACTCCTCCAAGATTGTTTTTGTTTAACCCTTGGTTTTTAGGATCACCATTTCCTCCTCCATTGTTGTTAGTGTCTTTATTAACATGATTAATTTGGTTAGGGTCCATGTTGCCAAATGGAAAGGACATTGTTAGCTCCATCTCCTTTATAGGTTCTTGGAAGGATCTTGAAGAGATAAAAGGATCACTTGGAAAAGGACACTCCTACCTTAGATAGGATCCGTCAGGTTGCATGGTAGACTTGATATAATGAGATTGCGTAAAAGCCAGCATGAACATAAATCAAATAAAGATATTAGGCTTTTTATCTCAATTAAATGATCAATCCTTGGATGATTTTGTGAAATGTCCAACAATGGCGGATTATGATAAATTTGAAAGTACACAGAGGTAAAATGTCCAAAAGGGTATCCAAAAATATAGGTATCTTATTTTCAAACCCTCAATAAGTATCCATTGTTTTCCCTTCTTTGTTTCTAGGTGTCACTTCTTGTTGTGCACACGTCACTTTAATGTTAGCATGAGGTGATTGGAATTGCTATACGTGACACTCTACAGTGAGTACGCAGTGTTTGTCTATTGATAGGTGTTATTGAATTGATTCCAAGCGGCACTTTCCAGTGACTTATACAGTTTATGATAGCTGACAGGTGTCGTTTCAGGTTGTTACACATCATAGGATTGTTTGTAAGCATCACTTAACTAATCACACGCGTCACTTTACCGATTAAAGTTGAATTTTCAATTTTTTTAGGTTTTAAAAGTTTAATGTCTTTGATCAGAGCTGTCAGAGAAGATTATTGTTCAAAAATGAAATACAAACTCAACACACACATAAAATTTACATTGTAACTCTAAAACAACACTAAAAGTGTATGTTCTTGGTCATTTTTACAAGTATAGCACAAGAAATTCTTCCAAGCAATCTACCTAGAGTGAAAAAAAAATATGGCTTTTAACAATGGCTCTAGAAGGTAGGCTTACTATTTTAACTAGTTTTAATCACACCTCCATTCTAAATCATGTCAAGTTCCTTTACGCCCTTGCAGGCTTCCCACACGCACAAAAGTATGATTTTGCGTAATCCTGAAGGACTACTCGAGGAAGTGAGGATGACTTGCACACAACTTAGTCACTTTCCAATTAAGTTAAAGTGTATTTATTTATAATGGGTTGGATGATATCACGGCTAAAGAAATTGTCTCCCACTTTGGGTCGTTCCCTCTCACCGCCTTCGTAAAAGGAATTCTCAGAAGGCAGGCCCTCTAAAGCTCTATTTTAATATAGCATACATGGAAAGTGGAAAATGAACTTAGTCAACCAAGTTTAGGAATTTGATTCACTCAAAGAGTGAAGAGTATATCCCTATTGTCTTCCTTCCTTCCAAACACTTCAAACACACTTGTTCTTTTTCAACCCCTTGACAAGGAGGTTCTTACAAAGGAAATTTTTGGTTAATTCCTCTCTTTCTTTCTACCAAATTGAACTCACATGTTTTGCTTTTTGATCCACTTTGAAAAGTGGAGAGCATATGCCTAATATTTGTTCAACTTGGATAATAATAGGGGTTTCATATTAAACTAGATTAAAATGAATGCCACAATTTAATCAATGCAAGCTTGATAAGATAAGTACCTCATTTTCAAAGCTAGAAAAGGCTAGGCGCATTTTTGATTGATTTTTGCTTTTTTACTACTCACCTAGTGGTGATCGTTCCCACGACGGCTGCTCCAACAAGTTAGTCGACACAACCAATAAAGTGAAGAAATCTTGAAAATCAATTTGACAACATGCTCCTAAGTTCTTTTTAATCCAAATTTGCAAGAATCAACTTAAAGAACTTAAAAAACAAGAAATCAACTTAAAGAGTAGGGAATTTCTTCTTATAAGCAAAAAATACTTTTATATAATGATCATATAGATGTTCTTCTTCCTTTAAATTTTCTAAAATGTTGGAGGCATGAATTTTCTTATCATGTTTGATTTTTTCTCTTACCTCTTTGTTTGGCTTTGTGACCCGAAATTCTAGTTTCTATTTTTTCCTCTGTTTGCTCATCTGCGAGAAAAACATAGACAAAGAGCGAGAAAATAGAATTTAAATATTTAACAACAAAATATAACAGAAAACACTAAGCATCATTTAGGAGCTAATACGTGGCATTTCACTGTTAACAAGCATTATTTAAAACATTCAAAGCGTAAATGAAAATTTAATACGTGGAATTTAAAAATGCACAGTCGGTAAAGTAAACTTTGTAGGCATCATAGAATATTTAAATTGTGAAATAGAATAGATCACATGCGGGGGTTGATTGTTCACAGGTGGAACTTTGCAGCTTGTAGGTGACGCTTTACCGGGCTTACGCGTCACACTTTGTCTCATACGCGGCACAGAAAGTAAGACAGAAATAGAGTGAAAGTTGTACACATCATTTAACTTCTCACAGACATCATAAAATTTCTTATACATGTCATTTCACTTTTTTTCTACAAATAGACACAAAATGAAGCCAAAAGCACACAAAAATTTGATAAAATGATGAAAAATGAGGCCTAAAGCCCCACGGTGGGCACCATTTGTGTGTGAGTTAATACACCTTCATGAAATTAGGATAATCAAGAACATTTCTATGGAAAGAAACAAATAATTTAATCTAAAGAATTGAATTTAACATCCATAACATTCCATGGTTCTCTAAATAGGCTTTGCAAGTAGAGCTCTCAGCCTTAATCTCCACTAGTGACCATCCTAGAATGAGAAATTGATGATAAATGCATAATCTAACTCTTAATTCTCTCAAAAGATCTCAAAGATGAACTGAAATGCTCATGATAAATGATAAAATCTCTCAATTTTCTCTCACTATTGCTCAAATTGCTATAAAATTGCCTATAATGAGGATGCTATGCATTTGCATTTTCTAGGATATGTTTATGCTTAGAAATGGCTTGTATTTATAGTAAAATCCCAAGGGTAGTGGGTAGAGGGAATTGACCATGGGTTAATCCTTGATTGAGTTTGATCTCTCAAATGGTTTCAAATGGGGGGACCATTTAAATGGTTGTCGCAAAGGTTGGGACAAGGAGACAAAGTCCTCAATTCTCATTGGTTCAAATTATGTTGAAAGAAGTTAGGATTTATTTAATTCAATCAATTAATTAAAGTAGCCATGTAAGGGTGAATAGGTTCAATTTGATTTTTGATTTAAACTATACAATTAATTGATTAAAATCAATTATATATTTTGATTGATCCTTTTTTGGCTTATATTTGATTATTTGATTTCATTATTAATTAATCCCTTGATTTTATTTGATTTAATCCAATTTTATTGATAAATGTCCATTTAATTTGATTTTGATCCATTTTGAAGCATTTTAAAGCATTTTGATGAGATTTGTTGAGATTTGTTGATACTAAGACACATGGTCAATTTTGGGCGTCTACTTTTGAGAGTAAATCCACTTTTTTAGTGTTTAGGAGGGATAATTAGGCCTAAAAGGCTACAGGGCCTTAAACACTAGAAATTTTGAACCTGATTGAAACTAGGGTAAAAGATCCATAAGCTTGGAATTAGGGAAGTTGAAAGAGACCTAGGATGGGTCAGGAATCCAATCCCAAAGAGGACAAGATAAATGGGAAGAAGGATGACCAAAGAGGAGCCATGGAAGTGAAGGGTTAGGGAGAAGGATCTATTATGGAATTGAACTTTTTGTAGAGCTCCTAGTGAGTTAGAGGATCAAATAGGAATCTTGTAGTTGGGGTGGTGATAAAAACCCTAAGAAAGACCAAGAGAAGGTCTAGGAGAGAGAAAGAAATCTCTAAGAGTGGGAGCTCCCCATCACTTGGAAAAATCTATACAAAGAGGAGGTCATGTTAGTATTTTACGACAAATATTTGAAAGGATTAGAAGTTACAATATGAGATTGAATTCTAAGAAATGTGTCTTTGGAGCTGATCCTGGTAAATTATTCGGGTTTATAATATCTAAGAAAGGCATAGAGGTAGATACTGAAAACATTGATGCTATTGTTAATATGCATCCTCCAAAGAACATTTCTCAGTTATGAAGTTTACAAGGAAAAATTCAAGCTATTTTTCACTTTGTTTCCAACTTAGCTGATAGAACTGTTCCTTTTACTTCCTTTCTTAGAAAGGTTACCACTTTCTCTTGGAATGAGGAATGTAAACAATCCTTTGAGAAATTTAAGGAATATCTCGCCAATCCTCCTGTTTTGCAACCTGCTCAATTTGATAACCCTTTTATCTATATACTTTAGCCACTCTGAATGTGGTGAGTGCGTTGTTGGCTCAACATGATAGTGAAGGTAAGGAAAGACCTGTGTACTAAATTAGTCGGGCTTTACTTGATTACGAAACAAGATATACAAATTTGGAAAAATAATGCTTAGCTTTAGTTTATTCTTTTCAGAAACTCAGGAATTATCTATTAAATGTTGAAGTCAATGTGATTGTTAAATTTGATCCTTTGAAACATCTTTTCTCAAAGACTGATCTCTCTGGCTATCTTGAAAAGTGGGTAATGCTACTTACAAAATTTGATCTTAATTTCATTTATCAAAATTCAATTAAAGTATAAGCTTTAATAGATTATTTGGATGAAGCTCCTTGTCCTCATTCCGATACATGCTTTAATTCAATAGAATTCCCCAATGAAAACATTCTAGCTATTAAACAAGATGATGTTTGGGAATTATATTTTGACGGATCTAGATGTAAGACAGGTCCTGGGGTTGGCATTATCTTGATCCCTCCTAAAAAAAATGATCCCTATGTCATATAAATTGACTTTTCCTTGTACTAACAATATTGTGGAGTATGAAGCTCTTATAGTTGGCTTATGAGTAGCTTCATCCCTTAACATTAAAAAATTGGAAATTTATGGAGACATGCAATTGATTATGGAACATATTAAAGGAGTTTATCATAATAAGAATGATAAAATGACACAATATAGAGAGTTGTCTCTTGATGCTATTTCACAATTCTCTTCTTATACGATTCAAATTTTACCTAGGAAAGATAATCGACATGCAGACATCATGGCTTGCGTAGCTTCTTTGGTTTATCTTGAGAATAATGCTGAAGACTTTCAGTTTACTATAAATACTCTTAAAAAACCTACAATTTCCAATGAGGCTACCTCTAATTATTTCAATTTGCATTTGGATGAATGGTATTCTCATATATTTCATTTTTTGAAAGATGGTATTTTTCTTGAATCAGCAATAATGAACATGTGTTATTGTATTATGAAGCTTGTAGCATGTTATATCATTTTATGAGATATGTTTTACAAATGCTCTTATGATGCTTTTCTATTAATATGTCTTGGTAGAACCAAAATTCCAATAGCTTTGGCAGAAGCTCATTTTGGTTCTTGTGGGGGACATTTTGGCGGAAAATCTTTAGTCAATAAACTTCTTAGAATGGGATATTATTGGAAAACAATGGAACAAGATTCTTTCATGTTTGTTAAGAAGTGTCCTCAATGTCAGCAACATAGTAATTTAATTCATGCTCCTTCTCATGAGCTTTGTAATCAAGTTGCTCCATGGCCTTTTAGTATTTGGGGTTTTGATCTTATTGGAAAAATCTCATCAGCTTCTTCTTAATGGCATATGTACATCCTGATGGCTACAGATTACTTTACAAAGTGGGTGGAATTTGTACCTCTCTATTCAACTACGACGAATGTTATTTGTGATTTCATTCTTAACAATATTATAACACAATTTGGTATTCCTTCGATGATAGTTTTGGATTATGGTACCTCTTTCAAGAATAAATAATTCATGAAAATCTTGGAGAAATATTGAATTCAGCATAGATTTTTGACTCCCTATTATCCTCAATCTAATGGTCAAGTTGAAGCATCAAATAAAGTCATTGAACAAATTCTGAGGAAAATAGTTAAAATAAGCATGCAAAAGATTGGCATACCCAACTTACCTATGCTTTATGGGATTATAGGACTAGTGTTTTTACTGCCACGGGTACTTCTCCTTATAATCTTGTCTACAATATTGATGCTATTATGCCTTTTGAATTGGAAATACCTTCTTTATGTGTTTCATTTCATGGGATAATTGACAAAGATACATTTCAAGAACAACAATTACAAGAATTAGAAATGTTAAATGAACAATGAATAAAGGCTTTGGAACATACAAAGGCTTTGGAACATATAAAGGCTTATCATAAATCACTTTAGAAGCGGTATAATCATAAGGTAATTGAGCAGTCATTCTCAATGGGTGATTTAGTGCTATATGAGAATCAAAGAAATGTGAATGCTTTACCTGGTGAAAAAGGAAAGTTTAGCCCTAATTGGCTTGGACCTTTTGTTGTAATTGAAGACTTCAGTTTAGGTGCTTACCAAATTGCTCATATGGATCATGTACCTTTTAAGGAACCTATCAATATTATGCATCTAAAACATTATTATCCCTAGTACATCATTCTTTCCTTGTGTATTTATGTATTCCTTATAAAATAGTTATGTTTATAGGTTATGTGATTTTAGCGGATTACATTTTGAATACATTTATACACATTCTTTCTTTTTGTTAATTTTTATGCTTCTCTCTCTCTCTCTCTCTCTCTCTCTCTACATAACCTTAGCTCTCGCTAGACACAAGAAAAGATGTATGCATTCCTGCCAGGGTCTCTGTGACCAATGGGGAACTCTCACTCATTGGATAATAGTTGGTAGGATAGGCATGTATCCTCTAGGACCTCAGATATGAAACTCCTCCACTCCACTATGATGCCTGCATAATTAAAATATATTTATCTTTTAGTACTTTTTCTTCAAAAATTAAGTTAAATATTTAAATAAAATACATGTTTTATACCTGGATCTCCCTCTTGGGTACCACTGAAGGATCTGGATGGTGGGGGCATGGAGTGACTACTCTCTCCATGCTCTCTATGTCTAGGTATTGGAGGTGGTGTCTCTGTATGGGAGCATGGAGGTCATCATGATCTCAGTGGTGTTGCATGAACAATATGCTCATCCACACTGGTACTATCAGTTGGGGGCATCTTGTCTGATCTCTCATCTTCTCTCTCCTCCTCCATGGGATCTCCCTTGGAGATGGGCTCCTCCTCATCTCTGTAATCCTCCTCCTCCTCTAGTATGCTACTATCTCGGTGTGTTCTCTATGTAAGGCTTGTATCACTTGTGGGATAGTCATCAGGGAAGATGGGATGTGTTTCATTCAGACTCCAGTATCTGATGTAGTCCCTACTTATGCCTAAATAGGTTGTATCGAGGGCTACCTCTATATCCTCTCTCTCATTTGTATCACTATCTACAATGTCCACTACTGATGGCCAACATATAGCACCAGGTCTCTGATAGTATCTCATTGAATGTGCATATCAAGGTACTACTCTGGGACCCCCTGTATAAGACCAAACTATCTCATCACTCTGTCATAGTGGTATGACATTACAATGTGACTAGGATGACCCTCTAGTAGCTTGTGCTGCTATGAGTGTCTCATCTGATGTCATAGATCTGGCCACTCTATCATGTGACAGTATGGTCTCCATATCACATCTATGCCTGGTACATGGTCTAGACGTACCCTCCAGTAGTGGATATCTTCATGCTGCCAGAGATCTCCCAGTGGATAAGCAAAGGCTCTAGGTATTCTCGCATCTACCATCATAAGAACACCCTATGGTTTTGTACATGTGAAATTCTCAAACAACCAAATCTATAATAGTGCGCATACTGTGAGACTCTCTCACTGATAGCTCACCAAATGAAATAACTCATGGTATAGATGGGCTAGCATGTTGTTTCCCCACGTGAAGAGGGTCCTATCACTCTCTATCCTATGTATGAGATGCATAAAAGGTACTAAAAATATTATACCCTTTATATTGGGTACTATAACCAAAGAAAGAATACACAGCATAACCCTCCCTACCAAGGGTGTCAGACCTGCCAGTATGGCTGATAGGGTGATATCATTTTCTCAGGTTCGTACCTGTTGAACCCTTCCTAGGAAATACTTTGCATCTATGCAAATACCTTAGAACCCCACTATACTCTTGGTCTGATGGGCTCAACCCAATCTGGAAGTTGCAGGATCCTGTATACATCCTCTAGTGTCACTGTGATCTCTTCTAAGGGAAGATGAAAGGAACATGTGTCCTCATCCTACCTCTCTATAAGAGCTGATATCATGGTTCGATGGAATCTCATATGTGGTAGGTCTGTTACCTATTATATTCCTACATCTCTCAGCAGTTGTTTCTCATCCTCATTTAGCTCAGAAAACTTCTCTATGATGATTAGTTGTGGCCCTCCAAAGGGATGCTCTCAGAGATGAACCAAGTCCTGTAAGCATAAAACAACATCATATCAGAACTATAGAACCACAAAACTCTATATCAAACTTGAATAGGTCAAGTTCAACCTATGTTAGGTCGAGATTGACCTTCCTAGGTCAAGGTTGACCTTCTCAGGTTAGAGTCAACCTCACTCTAGAAAAGGTGTGGACCTTCCCAGTTTGTGTCGACCTTAAAGGGTCAAGGTCAACATAACTGGGTCAGGGTCTATCTTGCCTATAAAAATAGGAATTTGAGATTACATATATAAAAAAATAGTGAACTTACCTCAGGAAGCGGCTGTCCTATGGTTAGGCACTATCTCAGGAGCTCCATTCATTTCGCTCAAAGTTCCTCTCTGCTCAACATCCTTCGTTCTCTCCTAAAATTTGCAAATGGTAAGAATGAGGAGGTATTTGATCTCTTCCCTTATTTATAGATAGAAATTAGGGTTTTTATTAGGGTTTTTGTTAGGGTTTTGTTAGGGTTTATTTAGGTTAAATTTGAATTTCCCTTCATATGCTATTAGATATACATTCACTCTTTTCATCATAACTTAAGTTTCGTAGCTCTGTTTTCAGTGTCATCTATGGTGTTGGAATCTTGATTCAGATACCTAACTCCTTAAATCAGTTTAGGAAGGTTAGGAATATTTATAACTAGTTTAGGAAAATATTTTAAAAAAAATTACATATCCAGTGTATAGGGCTATCCTTATCACCATGTTTCACCATTCAGAAGTAGTTAGCCAAAACATGGGGGGCATAAGGGGCTCTATGAACTTCTAAATTTCATATTATTAAGTCTTAGGTGGTTTATGGATTTTCATCAACCTTTTGTGTTGCAAATTGTGGGTACTAACAGTTTCTTGTAGGATCTCTACATTGAGGACTTGGCTATATCCTTTTTATTTATTATGATGTTTTCTTACTTTAGCTTGCATATTCACGTAGTGTCATATCTAAGCTAAAGTGGGGGTTAAATGTATAATTTTAAAATGGTATCACTCCCATATTGGTAGGATTAGCACCCTCATTTAGTGCATTTACATGATAGATTTGCATTTAGGATGCATCTGCAGTTGGTAATTCTTTGTTTCTAGGTGAGATTAGGGTAAGGATCCTGAGGATTCTCTTTGATTTCATTATTTGTGGCTTTATTTTCTAGGTGAGACCTATCTACTGGTCCTACTAGCCTTCATCACATCTCTTCTAGGCCCTTGTGCCCTTTTCCAGCACTTTGTTTTATTTTCCTATCATCCTAGGTCTCTGGCTGACCTAGAAACTTCACTAGCACTCTAAGTTGACTAACCTAAAACCTATCAACCCTGACCTAGGTCAGGATCAAGGTAAAACATGACCTAGGTCAGGGTCAAGGTCAACCTTGACCTTTGTCAGGTTTTGGTTCCCGCTTTCAAGTTTGGATCTGTATGCACCCTAAAATGGTAGCCTAGACTTTGGGCCCCCATTTCTCAATTTATCAAATCCCTGAATCAATATTTTCAAATATCAACAATATCAATTATATCAATTTCCTTGATCAAATCATAATCAATTCAATATTTCCTAAGGTTTGAGCCTTATTTAATTTAAAAGATAAAAAATAAAAATAAAAATATTATTTAATTAAGAGAACATGCTCTCTTTTAATTAATTAAAAATCTCTTTTAATTAAATAATAAAATCACTTTATC
>MU227826.1:1727073-1746133 GCA_018584345.1 Thuja plicata | reverse complement strand
AGCTGAGAGCATTCTAAAAACCCTTTCACTCCATGCCTAGGGAGCTATGGATCAATTTTTGAGACCTCATTCTTGAGTGTTCTTGAATGTAAGGATTCATAGAAGTGTGACACAATTATAGCACACAGGATCATAGCGGGGCCCTAAATTAAAAATTGGCCCCCAGATCCGAATGCAGAATGTTTTTTATTCAAAATTTAATTAATTAATTTCCTCCTTAGTTGGTTATTTTGATTGGACCATAATTCAAGGTGAAATTTGAATTAGGGGCCCTCACATTTCCCTAGGAGGCTCCTTGAAGTATCTATATAAGCACTCTCTTTTGCCTTCATTTGATAGAACATGAGAACATGATAACATGGCATGATGATGATATGAGATGATGACCCAAGAATGTAAGAGGATGATATAGGAGGACAATATATGATGATGCCTTGATGCAAGAAAGCATTTTATGGACAAGTTATTGTGGACATTCATTAGAGAAAGAAAGAGTTCTTCAATCCTTCATTTTTCTTTGATATACTATTTTCAACACTTAAGCAATCAAAAGATACAATCATGGGGTAGCAACTATGGATTGTAAGTTTGGTGGGAGTACTTAGCCTTGGGGGCTTGGTATGCTTTCTTTATCATATTTAAATCTATGCATTTCTCTCTCATTTTAATTCATGCCAGGGTTTTGATCTAGAGGATTAGATCTTGGCATTGCACATTCAAAGCTCTTCTCACAAGAAACACACACATATTCTATTACATTTGGCTATTCATGGAGGTGGAAATCACCAAAATGAGGGTTTGAATAAGGAAAAACCCTATACAACCACCCCAAAACACTATTTTTAGATATCTATAGTTGTTTTTTTGGGAGTTGCAGAGTAGATTTGGATACCCTTTTCAAAAAACTTTCAAGATCCGTGAATAGAATTTATTTCAGAGCACTGCAAGTCAAGGTTGACATAAAGGGGCACAATTGCGCCCCTATATTTGGGTCAAGGTTGAACTGGATCAGAAAAGAAAAATATTTTTGGGTTTCCTCCGTCTTTGTGTTTCTGTTCCAGATCCAGTTCCATAAATTCTAGAAACTCGACACAAACACCAGAAAATAGGTATTTCCAAATCTACTATGTTATGAGGTATGTATTTCATTCTATCTGATTTCATTATTCTTTGCAAACATTTCCAAATTTATATTTCTTATCATTAGAATTAAATGTATGTGGTTAATAGAGGCATAGGGTCTCTTTTATGAGAAAACCTCCATTGTTCTAAACCCTATCCATATTTCCCACCATATGCAACCTATTTCACATTTCACATTTCAAATTTCATTCATTTCACAGTTCATTCATTTATCATTTCATATTTCATTCATTTAACCAAATTTAATGTATTTTATATTTCATCAACACATTTCACATTTCCAATTTCACATTTCACATTTCACATTTCACATTTCACAATTCACATTTCACATTTCATTCCTTTCACATTTCACATTTCATCAACACATTTCACATTTCACATTTCATTCATTTGACATTTCATTCATTTCACATTTGACCTTTCATTCATTTTAACAAATTTTATGTATTTCATATATCATCAACACATTTCACATTTCACAATTCACATTTCTCATTTCATATTTCACATTTCACATTTCTCATTTCATATTTCACATTTCACATTTCACATTTCACATTTCTTTCATTTCATATTTCACATTTCACATTTCACATTTCACATTTCACATTTTACATTTCCAATTTCAAATTCCATTCATTTCTACAAATTTTATGTACATCAGTTTTCATCAACCCATTTCACATTTCACATTTCATCAACCCATTCCACATTTCAACAAATTTTATGTATTTCATATTTCATCAACCTGTTTCACATTTCACATTTAATTCATTTTAGCAATTTTTTTGTATTTCACATTTCACATTTCACATTTCACATTTCACATTTCACATGTCACATTTCACATTTCACATTTCACATTTCACATTTCACATTACACATTTTACATTTCACATTTCGTTCATTTCAACAAGTTTTATGTATTTCACATTTCACATCTCACATCTCACATTTCACATTTCATTATTTTCAATTTCACATTTCATTCCTTTCAATAAAATTTTATGTATTTCATATTTCATCAACACATTTCACATTTTACATTTCACTTTTCACATTTCACATTTCACCTTTCTCATTTCCTATTTCAAATTTCACATTTCACATTTCACATTTCATTCATTTGAAATTCCATTCATTTCACATTTCACTTTTCACATTTCATTCATTTCAACAATTTTACGTATTTCATATATCATCAACACATTTTATATTTCATATTTCAATCATTTCAACAAATTTTATTTATTTCAGATTTCATCAAGACAAATTTCACATTTCACATTTTAAATTTCACATTTCACACATTTCACATTTCACACTTCACATTTCACATTTCACATTTCACATTTCATACATTTTACATTTCACATTTCACATTTCACATTTCATATTTCATCAACCCATTTCACATTTCCCATTTCACATTACACATTTCACATTTCGACACATTCACATTTCACATTTCACATTCACATTTTACGTTTCACATTTCACATTTTATTCATTTTACATTTCACATTTCATTCATTTCAACAAAATTTATGTATTTCATATTTCATCAACCGCTTTCACATTTCATTCATTTCCCATTTCACATTTCATTCATTTCAACAAATTTTATATATTTCACATTTCACATTTCATTCATTTCACATTTCACGTTTCACATTTCACATTTCATTCAGTTCACATTTCACATTTCATTCATTTCACATTTCATTCATTTCGCATTTCACATTTCACATTTCACATTTCACGTTTCACATTTCACATTTCACGTTTCACATTTCACATTTCACATTTAATTCATTTCACATTTCACAATTCACATTTCATTCTTTTTACATTTCACATTTCATCAACACATTTCACATTTCACATTTCATTCATTTCACATTTAACCTTTCATTCATTTTAACAAATTTTAAGTATTTCATATATCATCAACACATTTCAAATTTCACAATTCACATTTCTCATTTCATATTTCACATTTCGCATTTCGCATTTCACATTTCACATTTCACATTTCTTACATTTCACATTTCACATTTCATTCATTTCACATTTCACATTTCACATTTCATATTTCAACAAATTTTATGTTTTTCATATTTCATCAACCAGGGAGAACCCAAATTTGTAGATCAAATTTAGATATGGAAATAGATCAGGGATATTCCTTATATTCATTATTGTGATTTATTCTCTTATTTCTTCCTTTCATTTTATAGTTTATGCTTGCAAAAATCCTAACTTGTGTATTTATCTTATTAATTCATGGATTTATCCTGTTAAATTTGCTATGTTTAAAATCTTATATTCCATGACCTACAAATTTTTGAATTCATAAAACTAGTCATTGAAATTCTTTTCGAGGGTTATTTAAGAAAGTTTTATTTTTCGCAGGTCCGCTTAAACAACTTGCCCCTTTTCCCAATATCAATGGTGGGTCTTATCCATCAATCAGCAAGATACAAATCTTTAACCTTCAAGGGAATGCGCCTGAATGACACGTGTACTCTGATCTTGGTTGAGAAAAGTCAAAGAAGGATTATACATTGAGCAAGTCCTATTTGATCAAGTGGTAGGCATAAAGCTTTGAGGACAAGATGCTCAAAATCTATCCATTAAGACATTACACTTGAACGATGCGTGTCCTTGGCCCACAAACATTCTGAGAAATGAGACAACAAGGATACATGTGGAAAAATGTGGGCGGTTGAACAAGTTGAGAGGGATACACGTCAATTTATATGACAAATTTTTCCATGGTTAACAGTCGGACAGGATCTACGGTTGGTGTGATGCCTTAAAGACCAGATGCACAGTCTTTAGTCTTCACGGCATCAAAATATTATGATGCGTGTCCCTGCTAGTGGAAGTATGACGAAAAGGTGACAAGGATCCAGGTGGCGGAAACTGATTGGTCGAATAGGATGATAAGGATACACTTAATCTTTGTAGCTAGTTAAAATGCAAGCAACTAAGGTTTTGATCTTTAGCACATGGGTGAAATGGATGGTGATGACTTAATTGGGAAATAAAGATGATCAGGTTTTAAATCCAAGCCATGGATTCATCAACAGTTAAATATCAGGAAGGATCCAATTGGATCTACGATTGGTGTAATGCCTTAAAGATAAGATGGATGATATCTATCCATTAAGGAATCATGACATGTCACCACATGTCCTGGACCCACTGAAAGTCTGAGAGATGTAGGAGGAAGGATTTATGGTGGATATTAAATAGATCTACGATTGGCGTTCACTCGTGATGAAAATTTTCAAGTTTTTTATCTATTGCGAGAGTGCGTCTGATCGTCACCTGTCCCAAAACCTTAAAGTCTAAGAAATAAAATAAAAACATCTACGGTTTGAATTTGATCTCATCAACGACTAGAGTTCACTCAAAATGAAAAGGTGTAGGGTCTTTATCTGGTGCGAGGGCATGATTGGATGACACATGTCCTGGGCCTGCAAGATTAATCAACAAAGTGAAGGATTTTAAAGAAGATCGAACGATGGAATTCAGATTTGATCTACAGTCATCGCTTAATCAAAATAAAAAGAAGCAAGTCTTTTATCCAGTGTGAGAGCACCACAGCGTGACTGGTGTCCTAGATCTAATAGACTCTTAGAAATGAAGAAAATGGAATACTGTTAGACTCCAATTAAATTTGATGGATATCAATGACAGGCGTAATGCCTTAAAGCGAAGATGCATGAATTTTAATCTTCAAGGCATTATGCGATCTTGAAATGTGTCATCAATAGTAAAAAGACAGAGTGCCCAAGTGGAAGTGATGACTGGGATTTCCTTTTGTCATTTTTTATTTTAATATTATTTTTATATCTCTTAGGGTTTGGTTTATTATTTGAGACGTCAACATTGTTGTGCAAGGTTTTCAAAAGGTGGCAAAACATGAAACTATCTGCTAACAGAGTAATGCGACCATGATGAAATATAGGATGATTACCACATACAACATGCTTGGATAATTCTTATAAAGAGGAAGGATACCAGAAGATAGTTGATGATGTCGGCATGCCTATTTTCAATAAAGATGATATTTGACATGCCAGAGATGACATCGATTATCAGATTTAGAGATACTTGATGAATACATTTGGTCCAAGTACTGTGATAATGCATTATCACTATTTGATCATCTGAAGATGAATCAATATGAATTTATTAAGAAATTATACTTGAAACCTAATTGGTCGACAAAATATTCTTAACAAGGATGATTAGTCAATCCTTCAAATGTACTTAATGTTCAGTTGTTGATCCTAGGATTAGGTATTAGTTACGAAGAGGCACATCAGTCTGAGGCTTATTTGCATCCTTTAAACTACATTTAAATAAGGATACCAAGACCACGTGAAAAGGATAATTATTATTATTGTTACTATAGTTAGATTGGATAGTTTTGATCAACCACTGCAACATAACCTTAATATTATGATTTTTCAAAATCAATAAGATAAGTACACCTTTTTCTCTCATTTGTGGGAATAGATATCTTTTCATTTTCAATTAGTCCCTTAGATAAAATCTATAGATTTTCTTCAAAGTGATAGTTTGGTCTAGCATTCCTAATTAAAATTCATAGTTCTTATTATGAATTGGTCTTTTCATCTTGCATGGTTAAATTCAATTGATTGTGGCAACAATCAATTGAGCTTTCATTTGAAAATTGATTCAGTTTAGATAACTATGAATTAACTTAGGTTATATGCTCATTTCATAACACCTTTGAAGTGATATGTTTCTTGTAAATTGTCTCTAAGGTTGTACAAAGGATTGGGATGATCTCGACCCTATTGCCCATGACAAAATAAGGCATTGGTCTACATATATATTGGATTATGGTCATTTAATTCATTGTTCATAATTTTGTGATATTCTATCCATATGTACTTTTCACTTTATATATATACAAACATTCTTTAAACATTTTTAAGCATCTTAGTTAGCATTTTATCACATGTTGCTTTTCAATTAAGGTTTTCTTTCAATTTATTTGCCACACTTGGAGGAAGAGAGTGTTGAATTTTTTCTCATCTTCTATTAAAATCCTTGAAAATTGAAGGATAATTTTAAGGTGTAGGCCCACCAGCCTTGGTTATACAGAGTCAGGATTGCAGAAGGTTTAAACTTGATTTGGTTAAAACCTTATTAGTTGGCCAGATCACTTGGGTTTCCCATCATTGGATTGGGAAGTCCATAGGAAATCCAATCTGTTGATTTGAGCACCAATAGATTGGTGACTCTACTTGGGAGTCATCTATGAAAGACAACTTTTAGGATGATTTAGAAGCTCTGGTGATATACTTAAGACTCTACTATGAGAAAGAACTTAGAAGACAATAAGTATTTTCCTTCTGACAAGAAGGTGGCGACTCTATTTAATAAATTATTTTAGTGAGTGACTCTACTGAGGGAGATGACTCAGAAGTAGATGGTGGATATTTTTTCCAAATGTCTCAACCATTTCAGAGAAAACTTTTTATTACAGATGGCATCAAGGAATTGGATTTTAGCAATCTTGATTATAGACCTAGTAAGTTACCTCCAAGACTTTCACAACTTGTACTGAAGTTCCATGGAGATGGGGATGAATAGGCACTAACACTTGGATTCATTTTACATATTTATCAAAGATTATGAGATTTGCACATAGGATTAGCTGATGAAGCTATTTGTCAGTAATTTAAAGGACTATGTGAGGGAAGCATATGAATTGTTACCTACACAGAGTATATCATCATGGAGGTATTTTGAGAAATTCTTTCTTGATGTATTTCATGATGCAAGTGAAGAAGACAACATGTGCTATGAAATTTTTGAAGACCAAAGTTGAAGCATGAAAGAGGATCTTAATATATCTCCACTTTATATGTTCTTTAGTTTGGAGACATTTGAGGGGAAGTCTACACCACATTTGTTCATAAGGATGGAAATCATTTATAAAAATATACCATCGAACATCATACCCCCATGCAAGGAATACATAAGAAAAATTTGTGACTTAGGAATCTGGCCAGATGACCCTGATATGAAGCTTTTCTTTCAACTATTAAAAGAAGATGATGGAGATAGAGAAAAGGAGGCTTATGATCAGATTGAACAAGGCCTTTTGGTTGATGGAAATCTTAGTGATATCTCCATTGGATGCATTCAGGATGAAAATCGGAATTATATTATGGAAGAAGAATATTATATGTCTCCATTGGATGCATTCTTCAATTTGGAAAGATATGAAGGTGAACCTGCAGTACATTTGTTCATGAGAATGATAAATATTTTTTGAGATATACCTTTAGATGTTAGGCCTCTTGGAAGGGAATTAATGGATAAAATTTGTGAGTTAGGAATCTACCATGATTCACAACTAACAATTTTTCTTGATCAAATATGTGAGGAATTGAGGGAAGAAAAGGATGAATATAGGGAAGAATTTACAAGTGCTCTAGATTTGAATTCAACTAAAGAGTCTATGATCAGACTAAAAGGGCTCTTGTACATGAAAATAATAATGACATGGAGGAAAAGAATCCAGATCAGATTGAAGAGGATCTTGTACATGGTGATATTTGTATGGAGGAAGATATCAATGACCATGATGATGAGGAAGAAGACCTTCTTAGTACAAAAGAGATTTTAGATTTATTAGATATTGAATATCATAAACATATTCAGGAAAATGGTGCAAAAATTTTTCAATCCACCACAGTAAATAAGTTAATGGATCAGTATATATTCAGGGAGTACAATATAAAGAAGATAATAATTTCAAAGGATCAAATAAAGGAGATCAAATAGAATAATAAACAACATATGAACAACAAGAAGTTTCAAAAAATAATGTCAATGAAGATGTTAGTCTTATTGATGGAACATCTGATGATCCTGATGAAAAGTCTCATGAGGTCATGCCTAAAATATCCATGTTCTTAAATCCATTATGTGAAGGAGATTTTCTATGCAATCAAAACTATCAACATCATGATGAATATGGAAGGCCTAGTGATAACTTTGAAGTTGATAAAACTCAAAATATGCATTCAGAAGGTGAACCATTCTTCAGTTCATCCTTTCAGAAGGAGTCATATCAGATTTGTGAAGATGAGATTAAATCAGCCAAGCATAATGATGAGAATATGTTGAAGGAAAGTCTTGAAGATTATCCAAATATTGAAGGTATTGGCCCGGTTGATGAAATACATGAAGACACTCAAAAAGATGATCCATCTAGTAAAGTATGTATTATGACCAGCATACAAGAGAGGACACATATAAGAATGATCACACAATTCTGTCAAATCTATTATATAAGGAAACAATAGAAAAGGATCATACAAAATATTGTGATAAGTTGGTCAGAAATCATTTCCTTATATGTTTAAATCCATTAACTAAGAAGGGTAAAGTATGTACATACAGTATGGTTCATATACTAAGTTTTGAAGATAAATGTTATGATATTGAAATTATGATATCATCAATAAAAGAACGGGCCAAAGAATTGTGTGATGTTTCAAATCTTGAAACTATTGAGAATTTAGACAGAAATGGAAACATGAAAGATTTTGTAGCCAGGTATGAAGGAATATATGATCTTGAGATAATTTTTTCTCAGATGTTCGAAAAAATATCACTTGATCAAAAGACAAAAGATGACAAAACAAATCATGGTGTCATGTTAAGAAGATTTAAACTATTACATAAACAAAATAAAATATTTTACAGAGGGAAATAAAAATATTCATTTTGGGGGGCCTGGTGCCACCCAATTTCATTTTGCATCAGTTTTAATAAGGATACTCGGTCTTCTTCTCCAGAGATAGCTAGGATCTTTCTATGTCTAAGTATGAACGCACATCTGCAAAAAGAACCACTGGTGGAACCCAAATTTACAAATCAAATTTGGGAATGAAAATAGATCAAGGAAGTGTTCCTTATATTCATTATTGTGATTTATGCTCTTA
The DNA here is from genome assembly GCA_018584345.1 of Thuja plicata. NCBI lineage: Eukaryota > Viridiplantae > Streptophyta > Pinopsida > Cupressales > Cupressaceae > Thuja > Thuja plicata. Next base: position 1,736,981 of record MU227826.1, on the reverse strand, counting down.
TTTCTTCCTTTCATTTTATAGTTTATTCTTGCAAAAATCCTAACTTGTGCATTTATCTTATTAACTCATGCATTTATCCTGTTAAATTTTCTATGTTTAAAATCTTATATTCCGTGGCCTGCAAATTTTTTATTTCATAAAACTAGCTGTTGAAAGTCTTTTCACGGGTTATTTAAGAAATTTTTATTTTTCACAAGTCCGCTTAAACAACTTGCCATTTTTCCAAACATTGATGGTGGGCGTTGTCCCTTGATCAAAAAGATGAAAATCTTTAACCTTCAAGGGAATGCGCCTGAACGACATGTGTACTCTAATCTCGGTTGAGAAAAGTCAAAGATGGATTATAAATTGAGAAATTACCATTTTTTCAAGTGGTAGGCATAAATCCTTGAAGAAAAGATGCTCAAAGTCTATCCATTAAGGCATTACGCTTGAACAACGCATGTCCTGGACCCACAGACATTTTGAGCAACGAGACATCAAGGATACATGTGGAAAAATGTGGGTAGTTGAGAAAGTTGACGGGGATACGTGTTGGTTTACATGATGGATTTTTCAAAGGTTAACAGTCGGACATGATCTATGGTTGGCATGATGCCTTAAATACCAAATGCATGGTCTTTAGTCTTCAAGGCATCGCGAGATAGTGACGCATGTCCCAGACCCACAGAAGTGTGACAACAAGGTGACAAGGATCCATCTAGAAAAAACTGATTGGTCAAATAGGATGATAAGGATACACTTCATATATGTAGCTGGTTAAAGTGTGAGCAATTAAGATTTTGATCTTTTAGCACATGGGTGAAATCTGAAAGGAAACCAAGTGTGCAAAAAATAGTTCCCTGCGCTAAACTCCCGAGAAGAGGATCATGCAAATTCATATTTAGCCCTTATCAATTACAGAATGATAACAAAATAACATGCATACATATAAAAATGAGAATGACATAATGATTTACCCTGGGGAAAACCTTTCATTAAAAAACCCTAGAACTCCAAAACCTACACAATGTATTAATCAAAACTATTACTGTTTACAATACACTTGCAATGCAAGTTCTTCCAGGAGATAATCCACACTTGAAGACAAATCTGGTAGCATAAAAACATTCCAACACTACACTAACTTCTCACTTAGATTCACAACCCTAAAAAATGCTTATATCATGTGCTTCCCTTTTTAGGGCAACTTCCAAAGATAGCTGTGTTAGGGTTTTACCATTTTCTGAGAAAATAGGAACCCAAAATATTTTTTCCCGGGTGATGCCCCAAACCCCACAGTTGCATAAGAGTGTACAGTGCTCAACATGATCAGTTTCCACATGTCTTGCATGTCTTCACCCATCATCAAATCTTCCACAATTAGCTCTTACAAATCTTAATGACCATCATAGGAATCCGTCATAACTGTTTCAGTCGTGATTACCTTACATATTGTCCAAAGTGACTACATTTAGAAAATATCAAATGTAAGGAAATATACAAGGTTGAGACACCTTATTCCTAACAAAATCAATGATGATGACTTAATTGGGCAATAAAGATGATCGGGTTTTAAATCCAAGCTATAGGTTCATCAACGGTTAAATAACAGGCAAGATCCAAATGGATCTATTGTTGGCATAATGCCTTAAAGACAAGATGAATGATATCTATCAGTTAAGGCATCATGGCATGCCTCCATGTGTCCTGGCTCGACTGAAATTTTGAATGATGTAGGAGGAAGGATTTATGGTGGATATTAAATAGATCTACAATCAATGTTAACTTGCCATGAAAAGTTGCAAGTTTTTTATCTATCGCAAGAGTGTGCCTTATCACCGCATGTCCCAGACCCATTAAAGTCTAAGAAATGAAATAAAAAGATATATGATTTGAATTTGATCTCATCCATGGCTAGAGTTCACTCAAAATGAAAAGGTGTAGGGTCTTTATCTAGCGTGAGGGCACGATTGGATGACACGTGTCTTAGGCCCGCAAGATTAATCAATGAAGTGAAAAGGATTTTAAAGAATATTGAATGGTGGAATTCAGATTTGATCTAAGGTCATCACTTAATCAAAATGAAAAGAAGCAAGTCTTTTATCCAGCCCAAGAGCATGAAAAAGTGACGCATGTCTTGGATCCACTAGACTCTCAAAAATGAAGAAAAGGGAATACTGTTAAACTTTGATTAAATTTGATGGATATCAACAAGAGGCATAATGCCTTAAAGAGGAGATGCATGAATTTTAATCTTCAAGGCATTACACGATTTTGACACATGTCCTCAACTGTAAAAAGATAGAGTTCCAAAGTGTCAGTGATGACTGGGATTTCCTTTTGTCATTTTGTATCTTAATATTATTTTTATGTCTCTTAGGGTTTGGTTTATTATTCGATACATCGACGTCATTATGCAAGGTTTTTAAAAGGTGCCGAAACATGAAACTATATGCTGATAGAGTAATGCGACCATGATTAAATAAAAGATGATTACCATATACAAACATGCTTAGAGGATTCTTATAAAGAGGAAGGATACCAAAAAATAGTAGACGATGTCGACATGCCTATTTTCAATAAAGATGATATTCGACATGCCAGAGATAATATCCATTATCGGAAGAAGATATACTTGATGAATACATTTAGTCAAAGTACTGTGATAATGCATTATCACTATTTGATAATCTGAAGATGAATCAATACAAATTTATTAAGAAATTATAGTTGAAACCTAATTGGTCGACAAAATATTCTTAACAACGATGATTAGTCAATCCTTCAAACGTACTTAATGTTATGTTGTTGATCCTAGGATTAGGTATTAGTTATGAAGAGGCACATCGATCTGAGGCTTGTTTGCATCCTTTGAACTATATATAAATAAGGATACCAAGACCATGTAAAAAGGATAAATATTATTATTGTTACTATAGTCATATTGGATAGTTTTGATCAACAACTACAACATGAACTAAATTGTACCATTTCTTAAAATCAATAAGATAAGTACACCTTTTTCTCTCATATGTGGGAATAGATATCTTTTCATTTTCAATTAGTCCCTTAGATAAAACCTATAGATTTTCTTCAAAGTGATAGTTTTGTGTAGCATTCCTAATTCAGATTCATAGTTATTATTATGAATTGGTATTTTCATCTTGCATGGTTAAATTCAATTGATTGTGGCTACAATCAATTGGTCTATCATTTGAAAATTGATTCAGTTGAGATAACTATGAATTAACTTAGGTTATATGCTCATTTCATAACATCTTTGAAGTGATATGTTTCTTGTAAACTGTCTCTAAGGTTGTACAAAGGATTGGGATGATCTTGACTCTATTACCCATGAGAAAATAAGGCAATGATCTACATATATATTGGATTATGGTCATTTAATTTATTGTTCATAGTTTTGTGATATTCTATCCATCTGTACTTTTCAATTCATATATATACAAACATTCTTTAAACATTTTGAAGCATCTCAGTTAACTTTTTATCACATGTTACTTTTTAGTTAAGGTTTTCTTTCAATTTCTTTGCCACACTCAGAGGAAGAGAGTGTTGAAGTTTTCCTCATCTGCAATAAAAATCCTTAAAACTTGAAGGATAAGTTTAAGGTGTAGGCCCACCAGCCTTGGTTGTAAAGAGCGAGAATTGCAGAAGGTTTAAACTTGATTTGATTAAAACCTTGTTAGTTGTCCAGATCACTTGGGTTTTGCATCATTAGATTGGCAAGTCCATAGGAAATCCAATGTGTTGATTTGAGCACCAACAAAACCTATTTTAAATTTCACATTTCACATTTCACATTTTACATTTCACATTTCACATTTCACTTTTCACATTTCATATTTCACATTTCATTCATTTCACATTTCACATTTCATTCATTGAACACAATTTAATGTATTTCATATTTCATCAACCCATTTCACATTTCACATTTTACATTTTACATTTCACATTTCACATTTCACATTTCACATTTCACATCTCACATCTCACATCTCACATCTCACATTTCACATTTTACATTTCCCATATCACATTTCACATTTCCTTCGTTTCACATTTCACAATTCATATTTTGTTCATTTTACATTTCACATTTCATTCATTTCGACATATTTTATGTATTTCATATTTCATCAACACATTTCACATTTCACTTTTCATCAACCCATTTCACATTTCATAAACCCATTCTACATTTCACATTTCAAATTTCACATTTCACATTTCACATTTCACATTTCACATTTCACATTTCACATTTCAAATTTCACATTTCATATTTCATATTTGATCAACCCATTGTTAGAATGAATTTATAATAACTAAGAGGGGGGGTGAATCAGTTATCCTTGGGTCTAGATGTGCCCATTAAAATTTTATACCAATTTGAACAACTTGGATCTGCTCGGCAGCAATAACATAAAACAATAGCATACATATGCAGTTTACTGTTCAGATGTAATCATCTTGTAAAAACTTAATAGTAAAACACAACATAAACATTCACACAAGTTGACACCAAAAATTAATGTGGAATCCCAATATGGGAAAAACCACCAATAACATGCTATCAACTTTTCACTCTTCTGAAGTGAGCTCTGTTAGGGGCCAACCCTGCTAAAGGTTACAAAACACACTGCTAAATGTGACCTAGTTAAAGGATTTAATCACCATGTCAGGAGTGGCCTTGCTAGAGGACTTAGAACATTCCACCTAAATGTCACCTTGCTAAAGGATTTATACAATGACTGTTAAGTCAACCTGGTTAAAGGATTTTGACTGATACAATGGTTAGAAAGTAATCAACAGGTGTGATCTGATACATACAACTTAATTTGCAAATCTAGATCCAATTAAGCTCTAATGCTAATTCACTAAGTGGCCTCCATTCTTATTTCAGTCTTCAGATCTGGTTGGAAATCCTTCAAGCAATCACTCTTGCATCTCTCTTCTTCTCTATTCAGCCTTCTCTGCTTAGATCATGCCAATAAATCAATTAACTATGCAATCCTCTTGCATACTCTACATATTCATAAATAACCTCCTGGGGTTATCTTATACCTCTTCATCTAGGTCAGATAATTCTTTTTCCGCTTAATCAAGATCGTAGATCTTAGGTTAGGTCAGATCCAACGGATCTTTCCATCTTTACAGTTAATTTACTTCTCCAATGCAATCACAAATTAAATCTTCAATCCATGCATTAATTATGGTTACCCATGCATTTACATAGTGTGGACCAATTGTGCTTATCCTTAATTAACTTTACATATCCCAATAAAATCAATTATGTTGGCCAGAGATCTCAAATCTCAACAATTACCAAAATACTGTTGCTCGGCCAACACTGTGTTCCTCGGCAATTTACTAGCGCTTGGTCATCACTGACTTTGCTCAGCATATACTGGCGCTTGGCACAAACTGTTCTCAGTAAACTATCATCAAAAGATAAACAACTCATTACTTTGCCAATGTGCCAACTGATCTAGTACCCTTGTGATTTCTCATAACTTAACCATTCCACTTGGTCTTCTTATTAAATCTCCTTCATCAATCAATAGATATAGTACTCAAATAGATAGTGATAGTCTCACCAGTTAAGGTTTGACATCAATGATAAAACAATAATTATTTCCATTGTAGCTTTCCAATAATATTTCCAACAATCTCCCTCTTTGCCATTAATGGCAACACTAAACAATAAAACAATAACCATAGTTACCATACAATCCAAAAGTCTTCATGTGTTCCTTGATATGAAAAAATATTTATTAATGTCTTTAGCTTCATTCTGATTCTCATCTGGTAAAATAATTTTCTCCCTCTGTGTCTTTTAATCACACTAAAAATTCTCTATGTTTGTTAATTCTCCCTTCTTTGACAACAATTTCTTTTTCTATAATCTCTCCCTCTATCAGTAAACATCTTATTTTTTGTAATCTCTTCTATCTCTTCTGTAATCTCTCCCTCTTTGACAACAATGCCAAAGACATTGACATCTTCATCATGCAGATTCTTTTGTTCTAAACTTTGTATCATGTTGTTCTTGTCATCTTGCTTATGACTTATCCTCTTTTCTGTCTTTGTCTATCCTTCACAGCTTTAGGAAGCATCCTAAAGTGTGATTGTCTGTGCATCAAGGTGTCAAATATTCTAAATAGAATCATTTGATGCAACAGAATCATTCTGAACTAACTAGCTTTTGTTAGGGGAATCACCCCTAATTTACCTCGTAGATACTCATGAGCATCCTTGGGTAGTGCCTTTATAATATGTCTGCTAATTGTTCCTTAGTGTTCACATATTCTAGTCTCACTTCCTTCTTCTGAACTAGCTCCCTCAATTAATGATACTTGATAGCTATATGCTTTGTCTTAGAGTGCATTACAGAGTTCTTAGAAATATTAATGGCACTTGTGTTATCACAATATATGACAATTGGTTCTGTGATCTCTTCTTTCATACCTTTTAGTAGTATCTTCAACCACACAATATTAGAACAATTAATTGTTGCTACTACATACTCAGCTTCAGCTGTAGATTGTGAGGCGCAATTATTTTTCTTGCTTGTCCATGAAACTATTCTTTTTCTGAGAAGAAATGCTCCTCATGTGGTGCTTTTTATGTCATCCACATTTCTAGCCCAATCAAAATCAGTATAAACTTTGAGCTTAAACTTATCATTCTTTTTGTAATACATACCATATTCATCTGTTCCTTTTAAATATCTCAGAATCCTTTTTACTGCCATGATATGAGTTTCCTTTGGATTGGCAGAAAATCTTGCAACAATACTAACAACCAGTGTAATATCAAGTCTACTGTGTACAACATATTGCAGCTTTCCAATCATTGATTTGTAAAGGGTTTGATTCACTTCTTTTGTATCATCATTCTTTTTCAGCTTTTGTCTAGTAGCCATGGGTGTACTCACTGGTTTTGAATCTTCCATTCCAAAAAATTTTAGTATCTCCTTGATATATTTTGATTGATTAATATAGATACCATTCTTCATCTGATATATTTGTAAGCCAACAAAAAATTTTATCTCACCAAACATAGACATCTCAAATTTAGTTTGCATTTCCTTTGCAAATACTTGGCATAACACATCTTGTCCACAAAAGATAATGTCATCAACAAAAATTTCAGCCAATAGAGTACCTTTAATTTTCTCTGTCTTCGCATACAGGTTGTTGTCATTTGTTCTTGCAAATCCAATATTCATCAAATAATTGTGCAATCTCTCATACCATGCTCTTGGTGCTTGCTTCAATCCATATAACGCTTTGTGTAATCTACAAACCATATTCCTCTTGCTTGGGTAAACAAATCCATTAGCTTTCTCAATGTAAACATCTTCTTCTAATATTCCATTTAGAAATGCTAACTTCACATCCATCTGATAGAATTTAAAACCTTTGTAGGCTGCATATGCAAGTAATGTTCTTACTCCTACCAATCTTGCAATTGAGGTGAATGTTTCTCCATAATAAATTCCTTCCTCTTGTACATAACCCTTGCATATCAATCTATCTTTGGTTCTTGTTACCTCTCCATGTTCATTCAACTTATTTCTGAATACCCACTTAGTACCAATTACATTTTTATCATTAGGCCTAGTTACAAGTGTCCAAGTATTATTCTTCTCAATTTGTTCAATTTCTTCATTCATGGCTTATATCCAGTCTTCATTGTCTAAAGTATTTTTTACTATTTTAGACTCAAAATTACATAATAAGCATGTATCTTCTCTTAAGTTACTTCTTTTGATAACTATAGAATCTTTTGATCCTATAATTTGATTAGGTTTATGGTGCCTCCTTACATACTTTGCTAGAGTAGGTTCTTTTTCCGCTTCAGGTTCATCATTCATGTCAAATTCAAGTTGATTTTGTGACTCGGCATCTCCATCAGATAGCTCGGAAATTACCTCTTGTTGCTCGACAACCTTGTTCTGTGACTCGGAAGGTGCTAGCTGTTGCTTGAAAACTTCATTCTCTATTTCTAGTAATGTATTAGAATCTTCCTCATCCATAGTTTGTAACTCTTAGGTTCCTGTGTGCTTTCAGCTTCATTTCTTTTTGCATACTCATGAATTCTAACATTTGCACTTTCCACAATTTTTTTAGTGTTAGTATTCAAACACTTATATGCCTTACTCTTCATTGAATAACCAAGAAATATGCCTTCTTCACCTTTTGCATCAAGTTTCCCATTTCTGTTATCCTTCAGTATGAAACATTTGCTTCCAAAAACTTTGAAATATTTTACATTAGGTGCATATCCATACCATAACTTATAATGTGTAGAATTAGTACCTTTCTTGACTTGTACTCTATTCAGGCTATAGACTGTTGTACTTACAGCTTCTCTCCAATATTTGTGTGCAACATTTTTCTCCATCATTAGTGTTCAAGAAAAATTCATGATAGATCTATTTCTTCTTTCAGCAACACCATTCTGTGGTGGTGTCCTAGGTGCGGACATCTATCTTTTTATTCCTAAGTCATTGCAGAACCTGTTAAACTCATTAGAAATAAACTCACCACATTTGTCAGATCTTAGACATTTTAGATTTTTACCTATCTCCATTTCAACTTTTCCCAAGTACCATTTAAATAACTGGAATGCATCATATTTTTCCTTAAGAAACATAACAGTCATCATTCTTGAGGAATAATCAACAAATAGAATAAAATATTTGTCTCCACAGTAAATTTTCTCTCTAATGGGTCCACAAAGGTCAGTATGAACCAATTCCATAATTTTCTTAGAAGTATGATTTTTGCTCTTGAAACTAGACTTAGTCATCTTTCCCAATTGACATTGCTTACACATTGCATTTTCAATTTTCTTTAACTTAGGTAGTCCTCTAACCTTTTTCAATTTACTTATGCTTACCAAGTTATCAAAGTTTACATGACACAACCTTTTATGCCATAACCAAACATCATTGTATTGTGCAAACAAGCATGTCTCATCAGCTAAATTCAGATAGATCAAGTTACCTTTAGTCTTCTCACCACCTCCAACTAGTTCTCCATTGGCATCATAGATATTTTCTTTCATGTGATGAAACTCAATTGTGTAATCAAAAGTATTCAATTGTGCAACACTCAATAAATTATATTTAAGATCATCAACCCAATATACATTGTCACATCTGATCTTGTCAGTCAAGTTAATTGATCCTTTCCCTTTAACAAGACATGGTGCATCATTACCAAATTTAACATAACCGCCATTACACTGATCTAGTGTCTCAAATTTATCTTTATCACCAGTCATGTGATGTGAACAACCACTATCAATAATACAATGGTCACCTTTACTCATATAAGAAATTAGTGCAGTTTTTGCATCATCATCAGAATCATCTTTCATAGCAACATACACAACTTCCATATCATTTTCATCAGAATTATTAGAATCATTTTTAGAGGCTTCTTCAGCTATATTACAAGATTTCTTACCTTTATATTTGTAATCCTTATACCTTCTGAAGTCTCGGTCATCCTTTCTATCTTTGTACTTGTTGTCCCTTCCTTCATCTTTGTCATTCTTATCAGGAAATCTAGTAGCAATATGACCAACTTTGTTACATGAAAAACATATGATAGGAAGTTTACCTTTGAATTTTTTGTTTCCTCTAGATAGTATTTTTTCCATGAGTGCTTCAAGTTCTTCTAGATCATCATCTGTGGTGTCGTTGTTGTGTGATGAAAATATGTCACACTTCTATAGGTCATTCCATCCAAGGTTGCTCAATAATGAGGCCTCAAATATTGACTCATAGCTCTCTAGTCATGGAGTGCAAAGGTTTGTAATGGAGGCCCTCAGATTGACCTAGTTGTGCCCATGCAAGTACACCATGAAATGAGAGATTCAATGCATGA
>MU227826.1:1712392-1726997 GCA_018584345.1 Thuja plicata | reverse complement strand
ATCTAATCTACATGAATAGCCATGGATGCAAGAAGAAGAAGACAAGAAGAGAGAAGTTGCAATATCCAAGCCAAAGTGCTCAAATTCTCCTCCAAAATTGCTCTCCAAACCTGGAGCATAACAATACCTAAAAATCCCACCACTTAGGAAGATGTGAAGAAAAAGGGATTTTTATTTATTTTTACTTAATTTATTTCTTTTTTCATCAAATAAAGTGCTTTAAGTGGGGATTTTTATTTATTTAATTAAAAGAGGGGTTTTCATTATAATTAAATAAATCAGAAGAATTTTATTTAATTAAATGGGAAGAATATAATTTAATTAAATAAGATGAATTTTATTTAATTAAAAGAGAGATTAAATATTTTAATTAAATAAAAATGATCAAACCTTAGGAAATATTGAAATAATTAAATTAATTACAATTTGATCAAGGAGATTGATTTGAATTGAAAATATTCCAAAGTATTGATTCAAGAAATTGATAAATTGATAAAATGATAAATGGGGGCCCATAGTCTAGGCGACCATTTTAGGGTGCATACATTTGCCCCTCTTTGACTAATGTGTGATCATTTTGGGAACACATGTAGTCAAAGAATGCAGTTGAAGTGTGAGATCAATTTGGGATCACAAAATAATACAGACATCAACGTCGTTGTAAATAAGTAATTGACATGTCCGAGATAAGAATCTCAATCAAGGTTGCCCCAAGCAGAGCAATGATAGGATTGATAAAGCTGAATCAAGGATTGAAGTTTGATAGGTACTTCCCCCTCATGATCGAAATTGAAATGAGATAGAGGAGAAACAACAAATTGATAAACTTGATCAAATTAAACTAAAGATAAGGTTCTTGATGTAAGATGAAAGATATATAGATCACAGAACCAAGGTAGATCATCAAGCACGAAAGATTATGCCCCAAGGTTGAATTAGAAGAAGAAGAACAAGAAGAAGAAGTGGGGTGAAAGCGAATGGAAGATAGAAGTTTGGAAGAGGTGGAAAGAAATGGAGAGAAGAAAGAGAATTTGCCTTAAGAAAGAGAATGCCCCAAAATTAATCAACTGTTTAAGGGAGAAAATTTTGATTGAGATCATGAAAGAAGATAAGGAAATGAAGATCAGAATGTGATCACAGCTGATTAAAAGTCCACAAGAAAGATGAAGGAAACCCTCTCAAACTCGTAATGCAACCTAAAAATGCAAACTAACATGAGGTCTAACAATGCAAGCTATATGACAATGCAAAGGTGTACTTGCAATAGAGCAACCGTAACATAGGACTTTGTGTTCATCATTCATTAGAGAATGTTAAGGAACTTATTTTCATCATTGGGCCATTATTAACGGCCATCGAAAAATCACACAATCATCACTAGTCACAAGTGCAACTATGAAGATATGAATGTGATTTATATCAGATTGGAATGTGGAAAGATTTTAAAATAAGCATCAAAGACATAAAGGTCAAGATGACTATGATGTTAGCTTACCCAATTTAATATAGAAAAACCACGCTTGCATCAAGGCATAGAGGCCAGGATGGCCAGAAGAATAGTTGTGCAAAAATAGTGAAGCATAAAGTAGGAAGCAATAAAAACATGTTCCATGCCCCAAGTCCTCTAGCTATGCATCTCAAAGAGACTTATTAGACAAGGACACTCAAAAAAAATCAATAACAGTCAGCACACAAAGAAAAGATCATGACATAGCTCAAGCATTAAGTGTTGTGTTTAAAAATTTAAGTGTGTTAACTGATACTAAGTTTTGAGGATAAGGATCGAATGCTCGCAAGCAGGTAAGACCACATGACAAAACAGGGTAAGACCAAACTGATAAGTGTTGAAAAACACTCTATGTCAAGGGTTGTACTAAAAAAATACAGTTTGGGTGGTATTGAAAAACACCATTTGTGAGATGTCCCAAAGACTAACGCATCCAAGAGACCAAAGATAACACAGTTATGCTCCTTAGACAAAGACAAAGACCAATTCTAAACCAAGGCAATAAGGACAAGGCATGAAGGAGAAAAGCTAAGTGTCGAGGACATGTGCTAAGAAATAGGGGTGCAAAGGCCTCAAGTAGCGCCCGTTTCCAGGTTTTCACCACTTGGATTTTATTACAATTTTTTCATTTTTTCTATTTTTTCATTTTTTTCTTCTTTTTTTTAGGACTTTTTATATTAAAAAAATTTTGAATTTTTTGTTACCAAGGCACCTGTTTCTAGGTTTTCACCAAGGCACTTTTTCTATTTTTTTTAAATTTTTAAATTTTTTTCAATTGTTTTGAATTTTTGGAATATATAATTTTTTTGAGATACATCAAAGCACCTACTGCTAGGTTTTCACTAAGATGATCATTTTTTGAGGAAATTTTCTAATTTTTAGAATTTTTAACAATATATCATTTTTTTGGATTTTTTCAGGATCAATAATTATGTACAAAGGATGCCCCCAGACAGAATGGGTATCATGGATAGAACTTCTTCAGGTGCAAGACATTGATAGGATTAGGGATCTGCTCTCCCTCTTCTATAGATAATAAATAAGTACTTGTCCCAAAAGCTATTGTAATAATATAAGGTCCAAGCCAATTAGGTTCAAATTTTCCCTTTTAATCTCTATGATGTTGATTCTTAGGATTTTCACGTAGGACAAGATCTCCTACTTGGAATTCTCTAGGGTAAACCTTTTTGTTGAAGGCTTTGGACATGCGCTTTTGATAAACCCTCATATGGTCAAATGATGTTTGACATTTCTCATCTAGAATTTCTAACTCTTCAAGTCTCATGGCGCGGTAGTCTTCATCTGTAACTAGACCATGGAGAGAAACTTGAAGTGAAGGAATCTCAACCTCCAAAGGTAACACTGCTTCAACGCCATATGCAAGGGCAAAAGGAGTAGCCCTAGTAGGAGTATGAATACTCATTCTATAGGCCCACAAAGCTGTATTTATCTATAAGTGCCAATCTCTACCATTCTTACAGACTGTTCTATTTAATATTTTAAGAATGGTTTCGTTTGATGTCTGCTTGACCATTTCCTTGCGGGAAGTAAATGGAGGACCAATGTTGTTTAATCTTGAATTTCTTGCAAAGTTGTTTAAGGTCCTTATTTTTGAACTGGCCTCCGTTATCAGTAATAATCTTAGAAGGCACTCCATATCAACAGATGATATGGTTCAAAATGAATAGAGAAATTGTCTTTCCCGAGGCAACAGAAAGTGGGATAGCTTCTACCCATTTAGTGAAGTAATCAGTAGCAGTGATAATAAACTTGTGTCCATCTGATGAGTTGGGGTAAATCTGCCCAACAAGGTCAAAGCCCCATCGCTAAAATGGCCAATAAGATATAGAAGGAATGAGCTCCCTGCCTAGAGCATGTATCAGGTTACCATGTTTTTGACACTTTTCACATGACTTTGCAAAAGCTACTGCATCAATCTGCATTGTGGGCCAATAGTACCCCACCCTAAGAAACCTTCGAGCCATGGAAAGACCATTGGAATGTCCCCCACAAATGCCCTCGTGAATTTCAACTAACGCTTGGTCAGATTCTTCCTTTTCTAAGCATCTAAGAAGTGTTCCATCTAGACCCCTCCTATACAAATCACCAACGATAAGGGAATGGCGAGAGGTGTTTCGGGTAAGGTTTCTGTGTTCAGATTGATTAAAGGTTTCAGGTATAATGCTATCACAAAGGTATGAGTAAATGGCACCATAATGGGATGACTCATGACCAACAAGTGTGCAAATGACATGGCTTTCTTGGGAGTCAAAGATAGGGTGATGTAGCTCTTCCACCAGGAATTCAAATATGGATTCATGTTGATCTAATTGAAGAAGTGAAGCAAGTGTAGCCATAGCATCAGCTGCTTTGTTTTCTGCTCTAGGGATTTGCTAAAATGTGACAAATGTGAAGTAGCATTTCAAGGAATCAACCATTTTCTTGTAAGGTACCATTTTCTCATGTTTTTTTTTTATATTCATCATTAACTTGGTTGATTATCAGTTGTGAATCCCCATAGATGTGTAACTATGTGATTCTCCATTCTATGGCCATCTTAAGTCCATTCATTAAAGATTCATACTCAGCAATGTTGTTTGTACATGGGAACAAAAATTTGTAAGAATTAGGAATCGTGTACCCATGAGGAGAAACAAATAACACACCAGCTCCTGAACCATTTTGCATAAAAGATCCATCAAAGAACAACTTACATGTTCTTTTAGTCATATTCATGAGGTGCTCATCTCAGAAGTCAACTTGAATAGGTGCATTATCTTGTAATGGGAAATTAGCCAATTGATTTTCTATGGCTTGTCCTTTTATTTCTTTTTGCTCAATATACTCTATGTCAACTCTGAAAGTATCATCATCCATTTAGCAAGTTTACCTGTCAGGTCAGCCTTACTTAGCAAATACTTGAGTGGATCTATTTTTTCTATGAGGTGTATAGTATGTGCAAGCATGTAATGTCGCAACTTTTGGGAAGCAAATACAATAGCAAGGCAAGCTTTCTCAATGCTAGTGTAGTTAACCTCATATAAAACAAGAGTACGAGCGATGTATTATATTGCTCTTTCTTTCCCATTTTCATCAAGTTGAGCTAGTAATGCCCCCAAGGAATATTCTATTGCTGAAATGTATAGAATAAGTGGTTTCCCTGGGATAGGAGGCATTAAAATAGGAGGATTTGCCAAGTATTTCTTGATTTGATCTATGCTCTTTTAACAATCCTCATTCCAAACACATTTGACTCCTTTGTGTAAGTTCTTATTAAAAGGTTGAGCTCTATCTTCCAATTGTGAAATGAATCTTCTTATAGATTGAAGACATCCTTGAAGACTCCTCATTTGACTAATATTTTTAGGAGGTGGCATATCTATGATTTCTTGAACTTTTTTAGGTTCCACCTCTATTCCTTTTGCTAAAATGATGAATCCAAGTAGTTTTCCAGAGGTGACTCCAAATGCACACTTTGTAGGATTTAACCTTAGTTGAAATTGTTCCATGCAATCTAGAATGACTTCCAAATCATCTAAGTGTGTATCTCTTTGTTTAGACTTGGCCAAGGTGTCATCCACATAATCTTCCATGTTTTTATGCATCATGTCATGAAAATAGTTGTCATAGCTCTTTGATAGGTGGATCCTGCTTTTTTTAATCCAAAAGGCATAACGTTCCAATAATAGGTACCCCATGCACAAGTGAATGCAGTCTTTTCTTGATCTTCAGCAGCTATCTTATTCTGATTGTACCCATAAAAACCATCCATCAAAGAATAAATCTCATAACCCATAGTCATATCCACTATCATGTCTATATTGGGGAGTGGAAAGTCATCCTTTGGGCATGCTCTATTGAGATCTCTAAAATCAGTGCAAAGTCAAAAGGATTTGTCATGTTTAGAAACTGGCACAATGTTTGATATCCATTCAGCATAGGCAATAGCTCTTATGAATTTTGCATCAAGGAGTTTTTGTAATTCTGCTTTGACTAGAAGAGCTATGTGAGGATGCATCTTTCTCAATTTATGTTTAACTGGTTTGACATTTGTATCTATGGACAAGTGATGCATGATAAGATTAATGTCCAACCCTGGCATATCTGAATAAGTCCATGAAAAATTGATTTTCTTTTTCTGTAAGAACTTAGCGTAAGCTTCTTTTTCTATTGGTGACAAGGACTTGGCCAAATGTACTATTTGTGGAGCCTCATCTGTACCCAAATTGACTACTTGTGTTGGTTCAATAAGCACTAAAGATCAATCTTGAAAATAGCTGGGGTGATGATCAAGTATGTCATGCCCCGCCAGGGAACCAGGAAGAAAATTAGAAAGGTTACTTAGTTAAGAGTCATTAGAAAGTAGTAAACTTATATATATATATATATATATATATATATATATATATATATATATATATATTGTTTTAAAGTTCTAAAGTTACAAATTTCAATTACAGATTCTCCTTAGGTTCCCCAACGAACAAGACTTAACCATAAATTTTATTATTAAAGAAAGGATATAAGATTTCATAACTTCCATTATACCATAGTCACTAACATATTCATTTTTATAAACCTTTGTTCGTCTAAATCATTTTAACTTCTAACATTTCAAGAATCCTTTCTTTTCAAACTTTTAAAAGAAGTATGCATAAAGTAATGAGCTTCCCTAATAACCATTGCAAGCCATTTAGAAATAAACAATCATTGCATTTACAATATAAATATAGCCAATTATTTTATCCTCTTTCATAACTGTGAAGCATCATAAGTCTAACATATTTTCCATAAACAAGATCACTTCTTTTCCGTAGTAAATACATTCTTTACAATGAAAGATAGTTTATCCCTTTTCCCTTTTTCCTAAAACTACCCATCCCATTTACATCAATCTAGAATATATCAAATATTAATTTTCATTCATCTCCTCTTGGGAGGTTACATTAATGAAATATCATTACATGATTAACAGCAAGGAACAATAATAAATTCTTCATCTTCCGCAAATCTAGAGAAAGCACAAGCAGGGTCCATCCACAACTCTACAAACAATACCTCAATAAAATATTTACCACCCAACCATGTGGATACCCAAAAAGGATCCACTCCCCCATGCTAGGAGATAAACACCATGATCCACGCAAGAAGGTGATAACTAGGCCATTCCTAAGGAGAGGGTAGTGCATTTCCCCAAAACATAATTGAAAACACGGGAAGAATACAAAGACATGAAACATGTCGGTAGAAACTCTAAGACATTCTAGGTGAGTGTCATTGCATATCCCTCACCCCTTGGGTTACCTTGGTCAGCCACTTTGGGCCCCGGCCCCCAAGTAGGCACATGCGGAACCGAACATCTCTCATAGGGATGAGATTGTCTGATTGTGCTATCTCAATAGCACCTTCTCCCAATCCCATCTGTAGCCTTTAATAGTACTACTGGAATGGGAAAGGCTTATCTTATTTAATGTGTAATTCCCTTCCCATAAATTATTATTGTTATCACTGGATTAAACAACTCCACAGTGGGTTACCCTGGTACTAGCCACTTAGGGCCCCCACCTCCACTATGAGCCACTTACCTAGTGTTCCTAGGTTTCCTACCTCTATCAAACTCATCAAAGCACAAAAGGATAAGTAGAAAAAGTATACAAGACTTCATAACATCCACATGGAACATAGAGAAAGTCACACAAGGTTTCTAGGGTACTAGAAACAACCCTAACCCTAATCAGGGTTTCAAATCTTATAACAAGCTTATAAATGATCATAAACATAACAACATGTATAAATAGGGTATTCTGCAAGTAATACCAACTTCTAGGGCCAACCCTGGGTCAAAACCAAACCCTAAACCCTTCCAGAAACCATAAACCACAAACTGGAAGAGTCCTACGTAGGTGGAACCCTAAGCTACGTAGGTGGTGCCCTAAGGTGGTGACCTAATCTATGCATGTGGTACAACCTATGCAGGTGGTGCTTCCTATGTAGGTGGTCATGCATCCTGCGTAGGTAGTACCCAGTTCTATGCAGGTGGTCAGGACCTGTGCATCTTCTAGACAACAACCTTCAGATTCGACCTTCCAGGTAAAATTGGATAAGATGGATGCCCAGAAGGTAGAATTAGAGAGATACCCAGTTGGTATTCCTCATTTACCCTTATAAAGCATCCCTCAAACCCATCTACCCTTATGGTAAATCTGCTTAGTTTCTTCCTAAAAGTGCAAGGTGCAAAAAGGTGACCACCAAAGATAAAGTTCTAACTAAGAAGTAGTATGCATATTACCTATAGAATGGGGTTCTATCTGGAAGTAAATACATTCTAAGATGGAAATACATAGAGAAGAAAAAATATACAACAACTCATAAACTAAATTCATTATCAGGTATGCTTCCATTATTGCATTCATATGAGATACCATAAACATCCAAATAAACACAAAGGAATTCCACTGTTCATACAACCATAGAAGACAGTAAACAATCATAGCAATTAAATAGATAGGATTCCCTTTTCTAGGTAGAGCCTACCTAGAGTCTTGTGGAGAAACCTTTGATGCAATCCAATTCTATTCTCCCAAGCCTATGCTCCTCCAGCCTTTTAACCAATCAGATACTCTCCCAATGTTTCCCTCTATCCTTCTAATAGTTTTTAGATAAGTATAAAGTTCTCTTAATATAATTTTCCTCTGTCCTTCTTCCTAACTCCTACTTACTATATTCCCTTAATATAAATATGTTGCAGGATTGGTTTCCCAAGAAGTTCAACTGATGCAACCATCCATAACTATTTACTAGTTATTATTTTTGAACATAATAGTCTTTAGATAATTTTAACGAATAGGTAGTTTCCTGAGAACACTTTAGTTAAATTACTTCCTTAGTTACTTTATGTTTTATTTCATGCTTAAGGTAACTCGTATTATTTATTCCAACTTTTACCTTGATTAATGACTTTCCCTATTAAAAGAATAATGTAATTTCATATGACAATTAATTTTGTTTCTTGAAACAAGAAAGGCACATAATGAATAATTACATACACACATCCATTTATTAAGACATTAATATAGGCATATTTATAGAACTACATAAATATATTTATATATAGACATATGCATATGTGTGCACCCATATGCCTATGTGTACATATAACCAAGTAAATATTATTATTATAAAAATCATACATTATTTAAATAAATTAGAAAAAGGTATATTACCATGCATATATAACACCATCATACCATCCAATAATTATTAACCAATAATTCAACCACAAACAATATTCACCTAGCTCTAGGGATAATAACAAATATCCACAATTGACCAAATGCCAAGCATCAATAAACAGACATCAATCCATAATAAAAGACAATTCCCAAAAGGACCGAACCCGGGAACAAGGATCAAGGCAAAGCTTAGTATTGCGGAAACAGGTGTTATCTCCATCACAACAATGATCAAGTTTTTAGAGAGCACGCTCAGACCTTTTGAGCCAGGTGGAGATGATGCTCGGTACCTACAATCTTGCATCACCAAGGAGAGATACATGTGCATAGAAACATATATATACATATATAATACATTGCAAACAGGTGACCAGGATCGATACATCATGTGGACCTCAAATAAGTGAGTAACTACGACTTCGTCCTGAGTCATGAAAACACATCTGACATATATGCCAAAATTAAAACATCACAAAAGATTCTTGAAAGCGCGTTAGTCAAAATAGAACATTATAAGTGGGAAAGGTTAGAATTCCATTTATTGCATATAATAATTCTTTTTCATAAAGACATTAATCATGAATACATATATATCAAAACATCTAACTGAGCATAATATCATCTAGATCTATCAAAATGTAAACAACTTAAATCATATAGTTTATGTCAAAATATCCAACTTAAAAATAATAGTATAGTCATCCGAGAGGGTATTACATCCTCCCCCTAGAATTAGGCTTACTCCTAGAAGCCTATAAATAGATAAGGATAGTGAACTCTAAGTTTAGCAACATCCTCCCAAGTTGCTAAGGCCTCATCATTAGGATCCCATTGGACCCTTGCCTAATCTATAGTGCAACCCCTGAGGGTTAGAGTCTGTTGTTGTAGTATATGTATCGGCTCCAAAGCCAGCTACCTATAAATAATTCCAGTCTAGGACATGAGTCAAATCAGGAATATGTCTTCTAAGTACAAAAACATGAAATACATCATGAATACAAGTGAGGTTGGGTGGCAAGGCAAGTCAATAAGCAACTGGTCCTATCCTTTCAAGGATCTCAAAGGGACCAACAAATCAGGGTGCTAGCTTAGAGCCTTTTCCATAATGGATAGGACTCTTTCCCAGTCTCACCCTAAGGAACACTTTGTCTCCTCGAGAGAAATGTACATATGATCTGTGAGCATCGACATATTTATTTTGTCTATCTTGTGTGGTAATAATGTGTTCCTTGATCCTCTCTACCTGTTGTTCCATATCCTACAACATTTCTAGTCCAAGGAGTACCCTATCTTCCAATTGATCCCAACTCAAAGGGGTGCGGCAAGGATGACCATACAAGGCCTAAAATGGAGACATACCGATGGAGCTATGGTATCCATTATTATAAGAAAATTCCACCAAGTATAAGTAATCTTCCCAAAGTGTCTGCCTATCCATCACATACATACTGAGCATATCTTCAAGAACCTGATTAACCCATTCAGTTTGACCATCCGTCTCTAGGTGATAGGATAAGCTAAAGTTGAGTTGAGTCCCTAATCCCTGTTGTAGGGAATTCCAAAGTGCAGATGTGAAAACTGGATCTCCTTTGAAAATAATCTTTCTAGGGATACCATGAAGTCTTACTATGTCTTCAAAAATACTCTAGCTACTACAGCTACTGTGTAAGAGGACTGCATGGGAGTAAAATGGGCTACCTTTGTAAGTTGGCCAGCTGTAACCATGATGGAATCATGTCTTCATGGGGTAACAAGAAGTCCCATAATGAAATCCATGGAGATAATATCCCATTTCCATTCTGGAACATTATGGGACTGCAAGAGGCCTATGAGATGTTGATGCTCAGCCTTCACTCTCTGACACTCTAGACACCTTGCTACATAATCTGCTACGTCCCTCTTCATCCCTAACCAATAGTATAACTGACATAGATTGAAAAACATTTTCTTCACTCCTGGATGTGCTGAATAGGGTTCTTTGTGGCTTTCTACTAAGAATAACTGTGTGAAGGTCACCTGATAAAGGCACATAGATTCAACCTTGATTTTTTAATAGCCCATTAGGGTCTAATAAATACCCTATGAAGCACCCCTCTAGGGGTCTTCCTTATTCTATTTCTTCCTTAACCTCCTTATACCATGAGTCTGTAACGAGGGCTTGTTGGATTTAGTTTCCCAAGTCCGTACTGAGGGAGATTGTTGTCAAGGTATGCCTGCACCGGCTCAAGGCATCGGCCACAACATTAGTTTTCCCCTGGATATACTTAACCTCAAAATCATATTCACACAATAGTTCCATCCATCTACATTGTCTAGCATTGAGGTTAGGTTGAGTGAAAATATATTGAAGACTATGATGATCCGTATGGAGTTCAAAATTGTGCCCTAACAAGAAGTGCCTCCATTTCACTAAGGCATGAATAACTACTGCCAATTCTAGGTCATAGGTGGGGTAGTTAAGCTCATGGTGCTTTAGCTTCAAAGAATCATAAGTGATAACTTGTCCTTCCTACATAAGGTATGCCCCAATCCCTTCTAGAGAAGCATCAGTACAAACCATAAAATTTCCTGAGGGTTCTGGAACTATTAGGATGGGTGCACTAGTCAACTTCTCTTTCAAACATTGGAAGGAAGCCTCACACTTCTCTGACCAAATAAATTTCTTTCCTTTTCTTGATAAGGAAGTGATAGGGTGAGCTCTCTGAGAGAAACCCTTGAAAAAATGTCGATAATACCCTGCCAACCCCATAAAGCTGCAGACCTCAGAGACATTATTTGGAGTTGTCCATTCTACTATAGCCTAAATCTTTGTAGGGTCAACTGCAATGCCACTCCCTTAGATGACATGACCCAAATATATTTAACCTCTATCTGGAAAAACTCACATTTTTCTAGATTAGCATAAAGTTGATTTTCCCTTAAACATTACAACACTTGGTGAAGGTGATCTCCATGTTCCTCCATTTCTTTGGAGAATATTAAGATGTCATCCAAGAATAATATCAAAAATTTGTCCAAATAGGTTCTGAACACCCTGTTCATCAAGCTCATAAAAAAATAGGGAGTATTAGTTAGCCCAACTGAAAGTACCATGAAATCATAGTGGCCATATCTGGTACAAAAAGTTGTACGGTGAATATCAGCCTCATGAATTCTCAGCTGGTGATAGCCTGATTTAAGATCAATCTTTGAAAATACTTTTTCCCCTTTCATTTGATCGAATAGGCCGTCGATGCGAGGTAAAGGATATATATTCTTAATGGTGACTTTATTAAGTTGTCAGTAATCAATGCACAATCAAAGAGTCCCATCTTTCTTCTTGACAAAGATTACAGAAGCACCCCATGGGGATACACTGGGTCTGATGAATCCCTTTCCCAAAAGTTTTTCTAACTACAACTGGAGTTCCCCAAGTTCCTACATGGTCATGTGGTATGGAGCTTTAGAGATTGGTTCTGCTCTTGGCACAAGCTCTATTTGGAAATCAATGTCCCTTTTAGGAGGCATTCCAGGAATTTCCTTGGGAAAAATATCTACAAATTCTTGAAGTAAGGGGTGATCAAGAGTTATGTTTACACCTTCCCCTTCTTCCAAGTCATTAACTAAAACTGTGAACAACTGGCATCCTTTACACATACACCACTTGAGTTGCATTGTAGATATCATGTGGAGGGACATGGGTTGCTAAACCCCAATGATCTTCCTCTTTTTTCCTACATCATCAGAACACTAGATGCTTTTCTCTTTATAATCTATAATGGCTTCGTGAGCCTCTAACCAGTCCATCCCCAAGACTACTCCATAAGAGCTTAAGGGAATCACTCAAAGGTCTATAAGGGTAGAAAAAGGTCCAAGTGCTAACTCACAATCTCAGACACAATAGTCAGAGGCTATCCTTTCCCCAGAGGCTAGCTCGACTTCCACTTATCTACCTACCTTACTGTCATCAACCCGCATTGCTTAACTAGAGAAGGTGAAATGAAAGAGTCAGTGGCTCCTGAATCAAACAAAATAGTGGTAAAAATACACCCTAACAAACCTAGAGTTTCAATGACCAAACCCTAATGTTCTACTTTCTTCTGATCCAACACAGAAAACACCCTGTGAGATCTATCGGCATCCCCTACGGTTGTTTCTGAGGTGGCCTACTTATAACTAGAAGCCGGTGTTGATTTCTGAGGATAGTTTACTGCAATATGACCATGTTGTCCACAAGAATAACACCCTGTATTTCTAACAAACCTCTTCCCAGACCCATGAGCACTTGAGTGTTGAAAACTGCCTCGACTACTATTCTATTGTATATTTTGCGTTGGTTGAGAATTTGGATAGCGCTTGTTACGCTTCCAGTTGCGGGCATTTCCTGACCGAGACCCACTATTTTTGTTGTTGTAAGAGAATTTCTTTTTCTATGAGTTTTGACTACCCTTAGATGAGGAAGGATAGTTCTTAGGGCCAGATGTTCCCTGAAACTGATTTCCTTTGTATCCTGACCCAGATTGAGGGGCATTACTCCCTGGATTATACATCTGACCTCCCAAACCTAAGGCTGCATTATGTTCAACAATACAAGCTTAAATGACTACTTCACTAATAGTCTGAGGCTCAAAGACCCACACTTGGCTGGAAAATTGACTATTGAGTCCTCTAAGGAAGTGTTGAGTAAGCATGGCTTCATCATCCTTATAACCTGAATAAGTTTTGAGTTCAAAGAAGTGTCTTTCTTAATCATCAACTAACATGGTTAACTATTTTAAATTGTGAAATTCTTCTGCCCACTCATGTCTCTAATGGTCAGATAAAAATTGAGTTTTGAAGAGTTCTAGGAATAGTTCCCAAGACAAGGTGGCTATGTCAATGTGCAATTTTTCTTTCTTTGTTTCCCACCAACAAGTGGCAAAGTTCCTTAGGTGAATAATTGCAAACCAAGCCTTGGTGTTACTGTGGTATGGATGCATGGAAAATAACCTTTCCAAATCAATTAACCATGTTTCAGTGGCAGCACCACTCTGTGCTCCCCTAAACAAAGGTGGGTTTTCTCTAAGGAGATCCCGCATGTGAGAAGCTCACAAAGCGTCCTCCTCTATTTTCGGATTGCTTCTCCTAGGGCTTCTTTCCCTTTCCCTCTCATGGTGGTGAGAGACATTAGACTCATCCCGATGGCCCCTAACCTAGCCTGCATCAAGTCTTTACAATATCTGTTGCAGTAACTCCTACATCTGAGCTCCCTGAAAATCCCCTATGTGGCTATCAGATTGTTCCCAACTTCCTTCTTCCTCAAACTATTCTTCCCCTTGAGACCCTTCCTGGTGGGATCTCAGAGGAGTGTTTTGGGCATCCTTCTACCATGGGTAACTAGAGGCATCCTGGATAAAACAAAGAAAGAAATAAGTCTAAAGGTTCTAATCCCAATCTTGGGTTCATGGTTTTAATCATGTGTGCAAATGTCTAAGCTTAATGAGATGATATACCCTGGGTTCTAGTGTGGCAACCTAGGGCTCTGATACAAATTTTTCATGCCCTACCAGGGAACCAGGAAGAAAACTAGAAAGGTTACTCAGTTAAGAGTCATTACAATGTAGTAAACTTGTGTGTGTGTGTGTGTGTGTGTGTGTGTGTGTGTGTTTTAAAGTTCTAAAGTTACAAATTTCAATTACAGATTCTCCCTAGGTTCCCCAACGAACAAGACTTAACCATAACTTTTATTATTAAAGAAAGGATATAAGGTTTCATAACTTCCATTATACCATAGTCACTAACATATTCATTTTTATAAACCTTTGTTTGTCTAAATCATTTTAACTTCTAACATTTCAAGATTCCTTTCTTTTCAAACTTTTAAAAGAAGTATGCATAAAGTAATGAG